>WHVC01000049.1:0-253695 GCA_015178925.1 Russula emetica
GCACCACCCCATGTCAGCGTGGACCGTGCACCTATCTTCACTAGTCGGGTGTAAGTGACCTCGCCCTCTATGAATAGCGGCACTAACTAGATTTATTTAGCCTTCGCTCTTCGACTCGCGCGATTGCTAAACCGTCTCGGTACATACATCAAACACCCGCTCGGGCCACTCGTACAAGGTCCTGGAAGTAGCATGTTTTCGTAGTTTGAGACGTTGGGCTTTGAGGTACATGTAGGCGATGATGTATCACGCGTCGATTTTGTTGTAGAGCTGTAGTTTGATGTATGGGAACTAAGATTTGACTACAATTTCGCGATCTGGATTGGGAGCTGAGCCGCACTCTAGCCGGAGAAACGCCGGCTATTTTGGCGGCGCGGCTCGGCACGGCTAAGTGGCATGGGTGCCCACGGCGCAGCTCGGCTAACAAGCTGACTGCCCGGCTAATTGTGGCTCGGCTAACGGCTCGGCTCGGCTCTTGTAGCCGCCGAAACACTATCGCCGGCCAATATCGTCCACGGCCATCAGACCAAGCGCCGCCTACAAAGCTCAACCCCTACATACTCTCTGGTCGTAGTCTACGCAAGAATCCAGAGGAAGAAGACAAGAATTATGAAATAGGGTTGACGTTTTTGAAGGATTATGACACCATGCTCAAGCAATTCGAGCAGGCCCTTAATGCCAAGTGGCCCTCCAATGACAAGGCCAGTCTTCAGAGTATTGCACGATCGAATGCTTCGATCCACTTCTATTCCCAATCACAATCCAAGCGGTCGAGGCCTGTAGCGGATGAGGGGGGTCCCTTTAATAAGGTGTCTGGGAGCAAGCGGCGGCAGGGTTAGCAGTGGTTACTATGTTTCTCTCGTGTTTGTTCTGTATGTAAGTTACTGCCTAATGTGCCGTTCAGTATGATGTGATCCAATCCAATCCGATCTGGGTATTTCTGAGTCATGAATCGCGTGATTCAATTGAATGTACGTGACTCAATTTGAACGTACGGTGACTTGACTGACATTGTGGCATGTGCACGCCCATTCACCCATCTTACTTCCCAAGGTCCTCATCTTGTCTTTGTTATTCCATTCACTTTCACTCAGTATCCAAAAAAGAATACTGTATTTAGTGCCAAGATTACAAGTCTACAACACCACATTTTCACTTTGAGTCATTCGCCCAATGCTTGGTGACAGACCCGCAATCCAACGTCAATGTCATGGACGTAATCTATTTGGTCATTTTGGTCATTTCCCATGGAGTGCCTGTGGGTAGCGCAAGTCTCGGCCCACAAGCAATACACTGGCCTTTGGGATTTTAGGCCATAAATCCCCCGTTCTCTCGATTCCCCATTTCTCTTGAATCCCCCATTCCCACTGATCCTTCGTTTTCTCTTCGTGCCATGGCTCCGTGCAAGACAGAACAGCCCCTTGAACTGTCATCAGTAGCTGCACCTGTGGCTGTGGGATGAGCCAATGCCAAGGATGCTTCTCGTTGTTTGAGTGCATGTCCCGTTGGCTCGTCTCTGACTCAACCAAAGGTGACTTTCCTGGGCTCTCTATGTACCTTGAGTCTTGAGACTTACTGGTTAATCCAAGGCAACTACCTGCTGGATTTTGAGCCTCGCGCTCGCCTGCATGCCTGCCTGCATGCCCGCCCATCCTCCTGATCGAGCCTCGCCTTCCCTTTTATCAGTCATCGTTTCCCTTTGATCCCTTTACCTTACCCTTCATACTTAGTTCCCTTTCTCTTTACAGCTCGATCATCCCTGAGTCATCCTTTCTCATTCCCCTTTGATCCCACTCGCGCTCATCGTCCTCATGCATCATACGCGACTTGCCCTATGCACTCGCGCTCTCGCTTAGTAGCTTTACCTTTGTACCTGTTTCACTTTTCCTTTCATCCTTTGTCTTTTGTCCTCGACATGCTTCATTCTGATCATACTATACCTGATGTGTACTGTCACCGCCGGTACGGACGAGACAATTAGAGCTCAGTTGTGTCTGTGGTAGTTGTCTCTTGCTTGGGCTTCGGTGTGTCGAAGCACGTGCAGCGTCCTCCCTTGTGCACTAGGTCGGGGAATACCTCTTGGCAGAAGGCGTACTTGTGTAGAGCGACCATACCCTGCTTAGGGCGTTGGGTCATAAGCCAAGTCTTTGTAGCGACTTAGTGGACTATGGAGCAGCGAGTTCCCGCCTTATCAGTTCGTCGATAAGACCCTGCTCTGAGTAGAAGAGAAGAGACTTCTGTTATTTGGACAGGAGACTCAACTTGCCACTACCTGCCCAAGTTGGTCGCCCTTAAGTATCCTAAGGAGACTACAAACGCGTACAAACTATTATCAACCAAACACGAGGGGCACAGCAATCTGAAACAACACGATGCTGGCCATCTGTCCATCCACATCACAACGAGGCACTACACGCATCAATGACAAGTGATCCGATCAATCCATACAATACTAGCCCGGTTCAGGAACTTACCCTGGTCCACGAGGCGTACAAGCTAGCCTCGTCCCAGGAGCCGGTTACATGTACATACAAAGAGTCCTGTATGTACTTAAGCTCCCTGTCTAGTGCCCGGAATGCCATCGCCTTCAGTCCCTTCCCTCTTCTCCCTCCCTCTCGTGTGAGTGCAGTTGCACATCAGTTGTAACCGGCTCCTGGGACGAGGCTAGCTCGTACGCCTCGTGGACCGGGGTAAGTTCCTGAACCGGGCTAGTACTGTATGGATTGATCGGATCACTGGTTCTTGATGCGTGTAGTGCCTCGTTTTGATGTGGACGGACAGCAGGCCAGCATCGTGTTGTTTTAGATTGCTGTGCCCCTCGTGTTTGGTTTCTAATGCTTTGTACGTGTTTGTAGCCTCCCCTTTGTACTTAAGGACGACCAACTTGCCCAGGTAGCGGCAAGTTGAGTCTCTTGTCTAAATAACAAAAGCCTCTCCTCTCCTTCTCATAGCGGGGTCTTATCGACGAACAGATAAGGCGGGAACCCGTTACTCCATAGTCTACCGAGTCACTCTGACGACTCGGCTTATGACCCAACGTCCCACCAAGGATACGGTCGCTCTTACCAAATACGCCTTCTGCCAGGAGGTATTCCCTGACTTAGTGCACAAAGGGGGACGCTGCACGTGCTTCGATACGCCGAAGACGGAGGAAGAGACACCCACGATGGACACTACTGAGCTCTAATCGTCTCGTCCATACCGGCGGTGACATTAGACTCAACTTTGTTAAAACTACGGCTAGCAGCAGCAAAGATAGCGTAGACATCTAGTGTTTCGGCGGCTACAAGAGCCGAGCCGAGCCGTTAGCCGAGCCACAATTAGCCGGGCAGTCAGCTTGTTAGCCGAGCTGCGCCGTGGGCACCCATGCCACTTAGCCGCGCCGAGCCGCGCCGCCAAAATAGCCGGCGTTTCTCCGGCTAGAGTGCGGCTCAGCTCCCAATCCAGATCGCGAAAATTGTAGTCAAATCTTAGTTCCCATACATCAAACTACAGCTCTACAACAAAATCGACGCGTGATACATCATCGCCTACATGTACCTCAAAGCCCAACGTCTCAAACTACGAAAACATGCTACTTCCAGGACCTTGTACGAGTGGCCCGAGCGGGTGTTTGATGTATGTACCGAGACGGTTTAGCAATCGCGCGAGTCGAAGAGCGAAGGCTAAATAAATCTAGTTAGTGCTGCTATTCATAGAGGGCGAGGTCACTTACACCCGACTAGTGAAGATAGGTGCACGGTCCACGCTGACATGGGGTGGTGCTTTGATGGGCTGATCAGTCACGGTTTCCGAGCACTGTAAGAGGATGGAATGAAGGAACTGATAGTCCGGTTTCTTGTCAAAGCCAAGAGAACGGACATAGGTGACGAATTTGCAGAAGGGAGCGGGTAAGCCTTCGCACAGCTCTTCCACTGTGATCGATGTTTTCTTACGGAGGACTACCTCCTCGTCGTTGCCTGCGGAATTGCTGGTCCAAGGCAACTCGCCGAGTGCTGAATAAATGATGGTATAGGCGAGAGACTCTAGGTCATCACGACGCGACTGGACATTGCCTTGCTGGCCACTGATGGATGCGAACGGAAGGGTACCAACGATCGAATGATTCATTGTGAAAGGGATATGTAAATAAGTTGCGGGATTACGGAACAATCGTGCCAAGCCGAAATCGATGAGAAAGAGGGTAGGAGGAAGGTTATCAGCACGAATCATGAAATTCCCAGGTTTAATGTCACGATGGATGTAGTGTCGATCATGAAGTGACTGGACTGCTAAGAGCTGCATGTGAGGGTGTGTTTAGGTTTAGTATGATTGTTTGTTTTATATAACGTACCATTTGGGTGGCGTACGAGAATGTCTTCCTGTGGTCAAACTCAAGCTGATCGATCAGGTCGCCCAGTGAAGTTCCGAGATGATCGAGGACAATAACTTCATATATACTTTCCTTGCCGTACCAGAGTACTCGAGGGATTCCTCTGCCACCGGCGATAGTTGTATACACGTTGTGTTCATGACTGAGCCTTGAAGGTAAGCTGCATGGGTGCCCTATCTTCACAGCAACATCACCCCCCGTCGCAATGTCTTTTCCTAGATAGACACTCCCTAACGAACTCAGGAAAGTGTGTCAAACTCGAGTCAGAGTCGAGCTCACCAGATCCCCCAGTACCGAGTAGGTTACATACTCTGTACCGGCCACCAACACGCACAATATCTGACTTCGAGGGAGAGAATCGCTTCTCCGAGGTATGTCGTGGATTTCGAAGGCGCGTAGTCGTCATCAACGTTAAGAGAGAGAAATGATGGGTAAAGTCAACTTGGGGGATGCGTCGGTTCACTAAATTGCGAACTCCGATGTCAAATAAACACCAACAATATCGCACGCAACTGCTGTGCGATCATCTCTGTCAGTACAGACAGTAACGTGGCCAAGGAAAATATATTCTCATTGCAGTGACGTAAAAAAGCTGGGGTTAAGACTCGCAATCATCGTAGTTAATAAGGTCATTCAACAAATTGTCAAACGAAACAACAGGATCATCCACAAAGAGAGAGCTAAGCTCGCCAGTTGGCACCGACATACTCATGGCAGCTTCCGATATTGACCATCCGTTCATGAAGTTGAGGCGTTCTTTCTTGAGTGAATATTTCAGCATTTGAAGGGCCTCCATGAGAATTGGGCTGATTCGGTTTCGCTTCGCGGTGTCCGTGTCCTTTGCTGACGAGAACACACGCTCGCAAGGGACGGACGTTGCCTGGATCGGGAGATAATCCATCGCGATTGAGAACAGTGTTGGGAGTTCCAACCTATTAGCCTGTTGAGGGAGTTAGTTGTAGTACCAAAACGCCATTCAATTATAGGAATCACCTCACCTCCCAGAACCGCAGGATGTTGGTCTCCTCAGACGAGATTGGACCCGAAACATATTTTTGGAATTCAACATCCACACTGGACACATTACGTGTGGACTTTTTTTTGTATACAGAATCTTGGACTTTGAATCGCGTTGGAGCCACAGAAACCACTGGATCGGGTTGGACAGGGGAATCCGTCGTTGTAGCTTCAGACGTTGACGACTTCTGGCTACGGTACTGACGCATCTGCAAGTCGTGAGAAAGATGACTGAGGAGTTGAATTGTGTAGTCTTACGAGCGCCAGAATGATATCTTTGGCACGCCGGATATAGTGACCTTCCCATTCAGCTTGGATCCACGAGAGGCGCATAGCAGGGTTGAGGACTGTTCAATGAAGTCAGAGGTTAGAGCGACAAATCTTGATTCAAAGACTGACACATTGTGACGACATAAGCGTCTGTATCGTCCATTCGAATGTAGTATTTCTTTGCCCACCGCAGGCCGATTTCCGTCCAGGGCCGGAGCATCTCGTGCTGTTCCCCGAGTTTTTCCCATTCTGTCATAAACATCTCAAAACTGGATATCGCACGCGACAAAACCGGTGTGGATTCGGACGACATGCTTTGTTGACACGCGTGCGGAACCTGTTGTCACATGAGTGACTGTCCATGGGTTAAATAGACGACTCACGCTCAAGACAGTTTCTAACCCTTCAAGGATGTACCAATCAATTTCCAACAGCTTCCAATCGGAGAAGTCAACCAATTCAGTGTTAAGATACCGATCGAGAGCCTACATTAGATATTTGATTAGTCTCCACTGTAACACCGTCCAGTCGCTGAGATGAACTTACCGGCCGGAGAACTCTTAGACGTCGCAGCATCATAAAAACCGAATCCCACCTCGTCTTCACATCCCTCAGAAGTTGAAGCTCGGGAACTTGGACGATACGACGTTTGCCACTCTGAGTTTTTTCAGAGAACCATTGTCGTTCGTTTCCGTCTTGGATGAACTTACGAAAGCCTTCCCTGCGTTGGTCCGAAGAGCGTAAAAGACGAATAATTCTGCGAGCACGCCTGAGGGGATCGCGCTTGATACCCGCAACCCATTCCTTAAGGTTAGAATGGTCATCGTAGCAATCACCCAGCTTCAACTCGTCAATATGGTGATCACCAATATCAATGTCACCACCATCCAATTCATCCTCGGAGTCATCGCAATCTATGTGGTTTGAATCGACGGCAACTTTGAGCTCGGAGAGATACCCCTTTGAAACAGACGTCATCGATGAAATGACGTGAGACGAACAGATGTTAATGATGTGTGCGTAACACCGGACGCGATGTTTAAGGTGATCGAAGTCAGCTGTGGCGAACGCCTCACGTTCGGCGAGCAGAGACTCTAGCTCTTCCATGGCTACAGCGTTGTTCTCGGCGTTGTCGAGCGTAAAGTGGCCGATCTACAAAGAGTAAGGCAAACGTGCGAATAGATATCATATGAAATACATACCTTGAGTGTAACATTAGCTCGATCAAGTAGGTGTAAGATATTCTTCGCTATATTGACGCCTGTGTGTTTCTTCTTGAGGCGATGAAAGCCGATAAGTGCAGCATTAAGTGCGAGGCGTCCACTTGACTCGTCACTTGAGATCCAGTGTGCGGTCAACGCTAAGTAGGCCTCTAGGTTCGCGTTTGACCAGACGTCTGAAGTGAAACTGATCCGCCCGCAGGATTTCTATGACCGAAGACAGTTGACAAAGCGGAAAGACAAAATGACTATACCCACAGAAAGGTCCGATTTCAACCGTTCGAATGAATTCCGCCATTCACTGATGACTGCTTCCCTCATCTTATCGCGGCGAGGGATGTCGGCGTCAACGAGAGTCTTGCAAAGAACCATACACATCTGTCGAAACTCGGGGCATTCTACAACACGAATCGACTGAAGACTAGTGAGAGTGTGAAAGCACGCGAGATCGTCGGGACTCACCTGATCATCTGCAACTACGAAGCGAACGAGATGCTCCAGGAACGCCTCTGGTGAAAATGATGGGAGCTCGGGGTCGCGTTTGTTGCGAGCATCGTGGGTAGATGGATCGCCCAATTCGCTCGATAGCTTATATGACCACTTGTGCTGTAAAACAGCGCCATCGTACTCCTCAGCGTGTATTTGGCGGAGATGCCGTCGAAGATTCGTGTTTCCGGTATTTGGCCCGTAGATATAATTAGCTACACCATCGGGGAGCGTAGACTTATCGGTGCCATATATCTCGCTGCTTGTTGTAAGAAAACAGAATAGATATTCGAAAGTCCGTACGTACGAGCATAGCTTGCAGATTTTAGGTGGAGGCGTTTCTCCGTTCGAAGAACGCTTGCCTCTAGTACGACCCATGCCAGTGAAGAAGTGCACAAGATCGAGGGCTACATTTGATTTAACTGGTCTATTGAGGGCGTCAGCTTGTTGGGGACTCGTTCTCTGAGGCTCTAGCTTAGGCGAGGGATTTGGAGGACCAGATATGTCAGATATCTCGTCGTCATCGTCTATCCCCTGCAAGTCGAATTCTTCGGCACTGACGACTGCGTCGAGTTGGGTGGTAGTTGCCTAGATTAACTGGTGAGTCTCTCAAGACTAAAGGTACATAGAGGGCCCAGAAAAATCACCTTTGATCGGGTCTGAGACGAGCCAACGGGACGTGCGCTCGGGCGACGAGAACCACCCTTGGCATTGACTCGTCCCACAGCCACAGGTGCAGCTACTGATGACGGTTCAAGGGGCTGTTTTGTCTTGCATGGAGCCATGGCACGAAGAGAAACCAAAGGATCAGTGAGAACGGGGGATTCAAGAGAAATGGGGAATCGAGAGAACAGGGGATTTGTGACGCCAGTGCATTGCTTGTGGGCCGAGACTTGTGCTACCCACGGGCACTCCACGGAAAATGACCAAAATAACCAAATAGATTACGTCCATGACATTGACGTTGAATTGCGGGTCCGTCGGCAAGCATTGGGCGAGCGACTCAAAATCAAAATGTGTGCACTGTGCAAGCGCCGAACCGCTGGGCCTGGGAACGATACTTTGATGGCGTTCTGACGGTCGCTAAACCCAAAGTGAGTGCAAGTGAACAGGATAACTAAGACGAGATGAGGACCTTGGGAAGTAAGATGGGCAGTGAATGGGTGAGCCGCAAGCAGCGAAGGGAGTGCACGTGCACATGCCACGATGTCAGTCTTGTCAACCGTTATCGGTTAGATCGTGTACGTTCAATTGAGTCGCGTACGTTCATGTGAATCAGATTCATGACTCAGAATACTCGGATCGGATCACATCACACTGGACAGACAGGCAACGCACGCCGCACATACAGTACAAACGTGAGAGATGCAACAGTACCACTGCTATACCACTGCACCACTGCTAACCCTGCCGCTTGCTCGCCGACACCATATAAAAAGCCTTCTCTTCGGCCACAGACCTCGACCGCTTGGAACCGGAATGGGTGATGCAAACCATATTTACATGGCAGAATATGCTGAGAGCTGGCCTTGTCACTGGAGGGCCACTCGTTGTCAAGGACCGTCTTGAATTAACTGAGCGTCGGGACTCACCTGATCATCTGCAACTACGAGATGCTCGAGCAGCGTGGGTGGATGCATTGCCAACTTCGCTCGATAGCTTATATGTCCATTTATACTCCAAGACCGCTTTGTCGTACTCCTCAGCGTGTGCTTGGTAGAGATGCCTTCGGAGATTCGTGTTTGCGGTGGTTGGCCCGTAGATATATCTGGCTACACCGGGGAGCATAGACTTATCGAATCCATATTTCTCGCTGTTTGTCATAAGAAAGCAGAATGGATATCAGAAAGTCTGTACATACGAGCATAGCTTGCAGACTTTAGGTGGAGGCGGACCTTGCTTCAAAATTATTGGGCCGCCTTGAGTGGGTTGTTCAATACCAGTGAAGAAGTACAGGAGATCGAGGGTTGCAATCACGTCAACGGGCCCATTGAGGGGGTCAGCTTGTTGGGAACCCGTGTTCTGAGGCTCTAGCTCAGACAAGGGATTTGGAGGACCAGATGTGTCGGATATCTCGTCGTCACCGTCTTTCCCCTGCAAGTCGAATTCTTTGGCATTGGCGACTGCGTCGAGTTGGGTGGTAGTTGCCTTGGATTAACCAGTAAGTCTCAAGACTCAAGGTACGTAGAGAGCCCAGGAAAGTCACCTTTGGTTGAGTCAGAGACGAGCCAACGGGACATGCACTCGAACAACGAGAAGCATCCTTGGCATTGGCTCGTCCCACAGCCACAGGTGCAGCTACTGATGACGGTTCAAGGGGCTGTTCTGTCTTGCACGGAGCCATGGCACGAAGAGAAAACGAAGGATCAGTGAGAACGGGGGATTCAAGAGAAATGGGGAATCGAGAGAACGGGGGATTTATGGCCTAAAATCCCGAAGGCCAGTGTATTGCTTGTGGGCCGAGACTTGCGCTACCCACAGGCACTCCACGGGAAATGACCAAAATGACCAAATAGATTACGTCCATGACATTGACGTTGGATTGCGGGTCTGTCACCAAGCATTGGGCGAACGACTCAAAGTGAAAATGTGGTGTTGTAGACTTGTAATCTTGGCGCTAAATACAGCATTCTTTTTTGGATACTGAGTGAAAGTGAACGGAATAACAAAGACAAGATGAGGACCTTGGGAAGTAAGAAGGGTGAATGGGCGTGCACATGCCACGATGTCAGTCGAGTCACCGTACGTTCAAATTGAGTCGCGTACGTTCAATTGAATCACGCGATTCATGACTCAGAAATACCCAGATCGGATTGGATCGGATCACATCATACTGAACGGCACATTAGGCAGTAACTTACGTACAGAACAAACACGAGAGAAACATAGTAACCACTGCTAACCCTGCCGCCGCTTGCTCCCAGACACCTTATTAAAGGGACCCCCCTCATCCGCTACAGGCCTCGACCGCTTGGATTGTGATTGGGAATAGAAGTGGATCGAAGCATTCGATCGTGCAATACTCTGAGGACTGGCCTTGTCATTGGAGGGCCACTCGGCGTTAAGGGCCTGCTCGAATTGCTTGAGCAGGGTGTCATAATCCTTCAAAAACGTCAACCCTATTTCATAATTCTTGTCTTCTTCCTCTGGATTCTTGCGTAGACTACGACCAGAGAGTATGTAGGGGTTGAGCTTTGTAGGCGGCGCTTGGTCTGATGGCCGTGGACGATATTGGCCGGCGACAGAATCATACAATTCCATCGCAAGCTCGTGAAGGATAGGATTGTCGCGAATTCGAAATCCTTTCTCCCTCAGCGGATTACCTGCTTTCAGCCACGTCGACTTCTCTGTGCTTCCGATGTTAGAATATACCTTTGGGTTCATCACCCCGTTGATGAAAATTGAGCGTGCGCTCTCATCCCAGGTAGTTGGCACCCGTGTCACAACAATCCACATAAGAACCCAGAAAAATGATTCAAGGTCATGACTGAATGTGTGGCGGATCTTGGGGCGTTCGATAAGCTCAGCAGCCATAAACTGCCAGGTTCCCTGGCGGAAAGATATGTCAGGAGTCGGGAATACTGGGTCATGTAATAACTTACAGTGCGTGTTTGCTGGCGTGCGGTACTGCCACTGTGTTCGTCATCTCGGTCGATCACCTTGGAGAGATCCCAATCGATGAGTAATCCGCCCTGAATCTTCGATTCATGCGGGTCATTATGGTCCAATTCATCGTCGCAGGCGATCAAGATATTTCCTGGACTAATGTCTCGATGAAGGATCCCAATGTCATGAGCAGCTTTGTGAGCTACAATGTGAATCAGGTTACATAGACAAACTGCTAAGAAAATAGTCATCTCACCTTTCAGGGCAGCATACATTGCATTTACAAACTCCCGAGTACATTTGAATTCCTCCAACTTCCTCCCTATGGTACCTAGGACAATACGGTAGTGCCGATGAGGAGTTAGTTTATAATTCATGTCGTTGCCGACTTTGTGAGTTTGAGTTTGGTGATAGATGTCGGCGCCAACATCACCAGCCGATAAGCAGGAAGGAATGTTGTCAACTTTTCCCCGATGGAGCAGATCATAGAGCTCCCCTTCTGGTTTGATGTCCTTCAAAAGGACACGCCAAGAGTCCTTGACGAGGACACGACGCCTTTCTTTGACATCCAAGGCGAATAACGACCGAGTCCACCGACCTACGGGGATATCCGGTCGAGGTTCTGGGCTGGAGATGATATATCGGCGCTCTGACGGTCGATCTGAATCATCTGGTATGGTTAGGACTAGAAACGACTCCACGTCTTTCAGTTCAGGGACGATGGCTCTGGCAAGTGCAATTTCTTCCGGGGTGGATGATGAGTGAACCGTAGAATCATGGCCGCGAACTTCGGAATCTGCGATACCATAGCGGACGAGAAAGTCGAAAAGGTGTGGTTGCGAATTGTAATATATCGGTTCGGTGACGACTGCACCACTACGGTCCCATCGAATGAGTCTTGCATAGTCTTTCATAATGAGAACCGAGAATGTATGTGTGCGGTACTGAGCGCTCATTATCGCCGTGGCATACGCCGTGATCTGGCCTAGATTTGATCGTGAACCAGATGTCAGGTGTAGGAAGGAGTTTAAGTCGTCGCCGCTGTTGGAAGTGTGGTCCCTGGGGTTAGACGGAACTTTGAGGACAAATGGGTCCGCCTCCGATTTCATCTCGATGACAAAATCCACGCGAGAGAGGTCGAGATCATCTTTTGTCCTTTTCCCATGCATATATACCGAGCAGTCGGGCTTCAGTTTGAGATGGAATTTGCCACGCGGTGCTTTGTCTGAGGAACGGGATGTGTTGACTATGATTAAACTTGGGACATGCGGAGAAATGGCTTCAATCTAAAAGGGTAGGATTAGTCACAGAACAAGTGCGGTGGGCGACGTGGGTCAGAACTCACAAATTTATCATACGATGCACTCTCCGTTTGTGAGAGCGATTTAATGAAATCGTCGAACAATCCCGTGGGGAATTGGGGAACAGAGGAGGGATCCGAGGGAGGGGGTAGGAAACGATTCAAAAAGGCTTCCGCGCTTATCGGTCCAACGAAAAAAGGGCTCATTTCAGTTGCAAGACGGGAAAAAATTGAAGTTCTATCTTCATATCTGTCGATATACCTGTCAGTGGTGGTGCTCCGTGTGTGAACAGGAGTCCCAGGCGGTAGAGAAGCGTTTGAGGGGGGGGGGTGCTCATAATGGCAACGGGTGACGTGGAGCCGGCTTGCGCCGATTTTCCCAAGTCGACTAAAAAGGTCAGCTCGGTGACATGCGGCGCGGCTCGGCTAGCATTTTAGCCGACTCAGGCGCCGGCTTTAGCCGAGCTTTAGCTGGAGCTGCCGAAACACTAGACCAAAGAATGCATCAACGTGTCGTCGGAGTGCCCAACCTTTTCGGTCAGCGCACGCCTTGCTGACAATAACCATCACAGGTCCCATTGTCATTTACGAGCAGTTCAAGTTTTTCTTCGACCTCTATTTCCTCCTCGTCGCCCTATTCCAATTTGCTCCTGCCTTCAGAACTGGTGCGCTCTTGTTCTCTCTGTAATATTGTCGCTTTGAGTTGATCTGACATCCTTATCCCCCCTTTCCTACATCCTCAGTAGGTTTCCTTATAACATACATCGCCCCGCTCGCCTTCGTTCTCCTCGTCACTTGGGCCTATGACAACTATGAGCTCAATCTACGTAACCGCGAGGCCAACTCGGCACGCTACCTTGTCCTTGCCTCGGGTGCTTCATCTCTAAGGTGTGACAGGGGTATGGGTAACACCGTGAGTATCGGGTCACAGGTATTCCCAGGTACGGGTACGGGTTTGGGTTTATTGTACCCGTGAAATACCGTACCCGTTTGCACGGGTACATGGTTTTCTCTATACCTCAAATCTCTTGGTCTCGAACTTCTTTCCGTACACTGCCTTACCCCAACAAGTTTATCCCAATCAAATTCTCCGCGGGACACAATCCGGCTACCACCCTCGTCAATAACATTTCTGATTTTTGCATCTGTACCCCTCCCATTGCCGACACTTTTACCGGCCTTCAAGTACTGCACACCAGTGAATACCTTCAATTGGACCAAATTCGTAGGCGGGGGCATTGTCGGAATGAAGATCTGTAACCCCAACGGCACAAATCCTGTAGGGTATTGTCAACATACTCTTGATCGCATTGGTCTTCCTTACAACATGTCCAACGCCGCACAAAACAGTACATTCGAAGTATGTGATAGTGGCCTCATGGATATTCCTGGAGTATACACTTCAGGCGGGCAAACACTCTCTTACTCTCAACCTGCCGAAACTGTTTCCATTGGGTCACTTCCCTATATGCCCCGTATACCCTCCAGCTCGAACTGTCAAACATACCAGAGCACGCAGATTTTCACTGACTTCGCCTCACTCGCCTCCTCTACAACTGGTGCCTCAGCTGCTCCAACAGGCTTGGGTGCTTCCCATGCGGGCAGCATCGACAACTAATCCTACCAAGGCATTCGGATCCAATGGTACGCAATCTGTTACGATCCCACTTTTCACAACTCACGAGCATCCTTAGTGTTGTGTTTTCTGTTGCTTTCCTCGCAGCATGAATGCCTGTTCACCGACTTCGCCTCACTCGCCTCCTCTACAACCGGTGCTTCGGCTGCTCTGACAGGCTCATTGATGGAATAGGACCCTTATGCAGTGGGAACTGGGGATGTGTTGCAGAATTCGACGCTCATTAGAATACTGAATCAGCTATACCATTATATACATGTCTTATACACGACTTTTGCCAAAGAAAGGCTTGGTGACCTCACATAATATCGTGGGAAAACTATACAGTTTTCACTTGTGGCTTGTGGCTTGTGGCTGATCTTTGCTTCCGCTCCGATCGTGTGTTGCAAAGAGAATGAGGCATGCCCTAACCTCTCAGGCCTCAGGCCGCCAATGGCTTCGTCAGGTCTCATCGAGGCTAGCGAAAAGGAGCAATTCATTGAGATCTGGCTCACCCACTTAAAGGTGAGCATTTTTTTTTTTATAATCCCACGGTCCACGGATGCCTAACAATTCAACGAAGTCTTCTGCGAAGTCGTCACGTTCATCACTCCACTCCCGCACTTCCTCTATATCCAGATTCCAGTGCAGCCACATCAAGTGCAAAGGCAATCAGGCAAGGCATCAAGTGTATCAAGAAAGGCACCGGTGCAATCGTTCGGGCCTCTTAAGCGGGCTAAACATGCGCTGTCCAATGTTTCATCTCCAGTCATCAGTGATGTAGAGGACCCAACTACCGACGATCAAGCCAGCATCAAGACCAATGGATTGCTGGAGGTTATCGCAGTTGGATCCGACAAGGAGCTAGATGACCTTGAGAAGGAACTTGGTGCATTTACTTACTATTTTTTCCTTGCTGTCTTACTCATTTCAATTTTAGCGGCGGTTAAGGAAACTTGGAGGTCTCCTATATATTCTTTCTTCAAACCTAAAGTAACGATTGAGGTACACCATGGCCGTGTCACCCACTTCTTCACCTGCTCCTCAAAGAAATGCAAAACCGAGGCACGAGGCGTTCGGCGCTATCAAGACAAAGGTGACAAGTCTTCGACCGCCAACCTCCGGCACCATGCAGTTCGCTGCTTTGGTGAGGATACGGTCAACGAGGCTGTAGGTGGGGTGTCTGGTAGCCAGCGAAGCGGTAACATTTTCAGTGCCTTTGCCAGTCAAGGGCAAAAACCCGTTGTGTATTCTCATCGTGCACACTCAGGCCCTGAGTTCTGGTGAGTACATGCGCTATACATACCTTTCTTTGACTCATATACATCAGTGCCCACATTGCAAAATGGGTTGCCGAAAGCAATCGCCCAGCAACTATTGTCTCCGATCCCGAGCTTGTCAATCTTCTCACAACAGGACACCCCCACCTCAAGGTTCCATCTCCGAACACCGTTCGTTGTGACATTCTCGCGGCCTATGTGAAGTGCCGCGAACGTATCATCAAGCTCCTAAATGATCACCCAGGGCGTGTCCATTTTGCGACCGATGCATGGACGTCAACCAATCACCACTGCGTTCGTTGCTTGGACTGTGCACTTTGAGTACAATGGGGCCATGTTGGCCTTTTTATTGGATATCATCGAGGTTCCTGAATCTCACACTGGCGCGGCATTGGCTCGGGCATTTCAGAAGATGCTCAAGACGTTTGGGCTTCAACACCGGGTAAGTTTGTAGTCTCGTGTTATGCTCTCAAGCTAATTGTTTCTACAGGTCCTTGCTGTGAATGCTGACAACGCAATGTCGAACAACACGCAGGGGGAAGCGCTCGCGAATATGGACAACTTGTTTGTGATGGAGCATCGCGTTCGTTGCTTCAACCACACCTTGCAGCTCTCTGCGAAAACCCTTTTGCGTCCTTTCAATGCTGGGCTAGGCAAGGCAACCGAACGTGACGATAATGATATTGATCCCCTCGACTTGGACATCAATGGCGACAACAGCGAAGATGGTGAAGATGAAGATGAAGATGAAGACGAAGACGAGGACGAAGATGAAGACCTTCTGGACCTAGACAGCACAGATAACCTTGACGATGGCATTGACGAGTTGGACGAATTGGATCCAGATGCACGCGAGGAGGTTATACCAGACACAGCTGCTGTCCGTAAAGTGGTAACAAAGCTTCGCCACCTTGCTTTTGCCATCGTACGATCAACAACCATCGCCCTCCCTGCATGGCGCAGATACTGCAAGGAGCTCAAGCTCAAGCCACGCATCCTCCCACGCGACGTCGTCACTCGCTGGAACTCTACTTACTACATGCTCAACTTTGCAATCAGATATCGCACTGCCATCGATGCCATGACAGCCGACAAGTCTCTCAAGCTCCGAAAGTTCGAACTGGAAATGGAGGAGTGGTCTATTGCCGAGGACCTCGTCGCGGTCTTACTCCAATACAAGAACGCGACGCTCTTCTTCTCCCAAGACTCTGCTAGTGTCACCGCCATCATCCCTGCTATGGACCGGATAACAAGCCACCTTAATTACCAAACCGGGAAAGTATACCACCCCTCCATCGCAGCCGCCATGAAGCTCGCACGCAAGAAGATGGACCGCTACTACTCGCTTACTGACTCCTCCTCTACATATTGTATCGCCATGGTCCTACATCCGGGAATGAAGCTCGAATACTTCTGCAACCAGAAGTGGAAGGGAGAGTGGATCGAAGAAGCCGAGTCGCTGGTCCGAGAGGAGTACATTGCAGAATATGAGAAGGTGGCTGATGAATCCAACACAACGCCCACAAAAAACTCGAAGACCGAGAACAATGGCGGATTTGCGTCTTTTGGCGACCTTTCTGTTACCTCTGCTCCCCGTGCCAGCGAGATCCAGGAATACCTCAATCACCCTGTCGAGAATGTGAAGGACCCTTTGAAGTGGTGGGTGGACAATCATCATGTCTACCCCAACCTTCATCGCATGGCTTTGGACTACTTGAGCATCCCCGGTAAGTGCAGTATAATTCTGTATAATCATTTCAATCACTAATATAATGTTTAGCGACTTCTACCTCCGTCGAACGCGTGTTCTCGCAAGGCCGCCACCTTCTCCCTTTCACGCGCAACAAACTCTCGCCACCCTCAATTCGCGCTTTTCTCTGTTTTGGCTCATGGGCACGCTGCGGTCTTGTCGTTTTTGAGGATGTGGTAGTGGCTGTCTCTGCAAGGAGCACGGGTAGATAGAACTTAGCTGTAGTAGTTGTAACTCGTAGTACATTTCATATACAAAACCCGCGGTGTTGTACGGTTTCATACCTCACGCGTGGTGTCTTACACACGCACGGTTTTGTGCCTGAACCCGTGAAGGAAAACGGTGTCGTGCCTGAACCCATAAAACAAAACAGTGTACCCGTACCCTTAACCGTTCGGGTATGGTGTTTGCGGGTACGGGTTAGGGTTTATCAAATCATACCCTAGGGTTACCCCTGGAATACCTTATTCATCTCCTTCCGATGAGGAAGAGCTATCGCATTCGAAGGTGATTTCCCACCCACGCACTCTGTCCTATCTTCCTCCATACGCATCGAGCCACACATTGAAAGCCGGTCGTCATCTCTTTCCCTTCCAGTTAAACCTCGGCGGTTCTCTCCCATCTACGCTCTACACAAATGCGTATGGAGGCGCTTCCGTCACATACAAGCTTTGCGCCACCGCAACGCGCCCCGGCTTTGCCCACAATCTACAAACGCAAAAAGTGGTCACGTTGCTGCGATCCTTTGTCCCAGAAGCTGTCGAATACCAGCAGTCACTCAAAATTGAGAACACATGGCCGGAAAAGATAATGTACTCTATCATGGTCCCACATAAAGCCTGGGCCGCCGGTGATGACCTCACTGCGGCCATCAAACTTTCTCCCCTTGCCAAGGGGGTCCGGCCACTTAGCATAGTGACGACGCTCAATGAGACGATCAAGGTCCACAGTCGCACAGGCTGGCAAGAATCAACGAGGCCTGTGGTCACCACAAGGCATGAATTCCACTCTGGCGACACGTCTATGCGCAGGGGGTTTTTCGGTCATTGAGGGAGCTTTACGTGTTCATTGCTCAGGTTCTCCCCATTTCTCTTCCCCTTACTCCTTCTCCTCAATTGAGACCTTCTCCTTTGCCTTAGAGAGCCTTTCGGCTTATTATCAAGCTGCCCTCTGTGCACAAGAGAGTGGAGGTGGAAATGGAGGCTGCGAGAACTGAGATCAATCGGAAACTTCTACCACAAGGCAAGGATGTGTTACGCCACCTCACCCTTCCGAAGTGAGGTTCTACCCTGGAATGGATCCTTGACTCGATGGAGCAAATGGACCAGGAGGCACCCTCGCACACAGATTACAGGGAGGGCAAATTATCCGGCGCAGTGTACCGTGCGCATTATCTTCTTACTCTCAGCCTTTCTTGTTGAACAGGGTGCTTTGTAGATGGTGGTGACAACATGGAAAAAGTTCTCGTCGCTGCATTTCAGCGGTACTGTGTTTCCAACCCCTTGCATCATCCAGACGTCTTTCCCACGATTAGGAAAATGGAAGCAGAGATCGTAGCGATCTGCCTACACATGTACAACAACCCCACTGGCGCAGGTGCGACGACATCTGGCGGGACTGAGTCTATTCTCATGTCTGTTAAGACGCACCGCGACTGGGCATGCGCCGTAAAGGGGATTGTGGAGTGTCCGCATGTATACACCTGATCTTGTCAAGAGTGCTGCGAGTTGCACCTCTCTGCCTCTGAGTGGAGTGATGCCCGCCCTGAATACATTTGCTGTCACCGCCGGTACGGACGAGACGATTAGAGCTCAGTTGTGTCCGTGGTGGTTGTCTCTTCCTTGGGTTTGGGCTTGTCGAAGCACGTGCAACGTCCTCCTTGATGCACTAACTCGGGGAACACCTCCTGGCAGAAGGCGTATCTGTGTAGAGAGAGAGTACCCTGCTTAGGTCGCGTAGGGGTCATAAGCTAAGTCCTTGCAGCGACTTAGTGGACTACGGAGTAGTGAGTTCCCGCCTTATCAGTGCGTCGATAAGACCCCGCTTTGAATAGGAGGAGAAGAGACTTCTGTTATTTAGACAGGAGACTCAACTTGCCGCTACCTGGCCAAGTTGGTCGCCCTTAAGTACCCTAAGGAGACTACAAACGTGTACAAAGGATTATCAACCTAACATGAGGGGCACAGCAATCTGAAACAACACGATGCTGGCCATCTGTCCATCCACATCAAAACAAGGCACTGATACGCATCAATGACAAGTGATCCGATCAATCCATACAGTACTGGTCCGGTTCAGGAACTTACCCCAGTCCACGAGGCGTACAAGCTAGCCTCGTCCCAGGAGCCGGTTACATTTGCGCAAACTCGCGATTGGGAACGAGTTGCCTTGCCCACCCTCAAACTGGTCCTGCACCATGCAGACATTTTTATGTCTTTAATGGTCAGGTACAGTGGCTGGGTACAGGTATACGAACAGTTTGCAGCATTTGATGTCCCATTTTGTGCCTTAAACATCCTTAGGTGCTTAGTTACCTTATTTGTTTACCTAGTTAGATGTTGAAATATATTATTTTCACGAAAATCTTAATTCCCTGAAAGTGACTTAGTGTCTTAATATACTTAATTTAAGTGCATTAAGTGAGGTTTCAGAAATCGACTCTACTGAAATTAAGTAATGACCGTCTTAATCAAATTTTACTTAAATTTACTTAATTTGCCACTTAAGACAAGTTAAGATGGGGTTAAGACAAAATAAGTAATTTGACGTTTTCCTGATGTCTTAGCAGTCCAGTCACTTCATGATCGACACTACATCCATCGTGACATTAAACCTGGGAATTTCATGATTCGTGCTGATAACCTTCCTCCTACCCTCTTTCTCATCAATTTCGGCTTGGCACAATTGTTCCGTAATCCCGCAACTTATTTACATATCCCTTTCACAACGAATCATTCGATCGTTGGTACCCTTCCGTTCACATCCATCAGTGGCCAGCAAGGCAATGTCCAGTCGCGTCATGATGACCTAGAGTCTCTCGCCTATACCATCATTTATTCAGCACTCGGCAAGTTGCCTTGGACCAGCAATTCCGCAGGCAACAACGAGGAGGTAGTCCTCCGTAAGAAAACATCGATCACAGTGGAAGAGCTGTGCGAAGGCTTACCCGCTCCCTTCTGCAAATTCGTCACCTATGTCCGTTCTCTTGGCTTTGACAAGAAACTGGACTATCAGTTCCTTCATTCCATCCTCTTACAGTGCTCAGAAACCGTGACTGATCAGCCCATCAAAGCACCACCCCATGTCAGTGTGGACCGTGCACCTATCTTCACTGGTCGGGTGTAAGTGACCTCGCCCTCTATGAATAGCGGCACTAACTAGATTTATTTAGCCTTCGCTCTTCGACTCGCGCAATTGCTAAACTGTCTCGGTACATACATCAAACACCCACTCGGGCCACTCGTACAAGGTCCTGGAAGTAGCATGTTTTCGTAGTTTGAGACGTTGGGCTTTGAGGTACATGTAGGCGATGATGTATCACGCGTCGATTTTGTTGTAGAGCTGTAGTTTGATGTATGGGAACTAAGATTTGACTACAATTTTCGCGATCTGGATTGGGAGCTGAGCCGCACTCTAGCCGGAGAAACACCGGCTATTTTGGCGGTGTGGCTAAGTGGCATGGGTGCCCACGGCGCAGCTCGGCTAACAAGCTGACTGCCCGGCTAATTGTGGCTCGGCTAACGGCTCGGCTCGGCTCTTGTAGCCGCCGAAACACTAATTGTAAGTGTGGTACACACCTCCATCTAGTGGGATTTTGGTCAGCGGCAGAGAAAGCGGCGATTATGGTGTGGTTGTTGGCGTTGGTAATGTCAGTCGTGGAGATACAGGCGCGGTGGCAATCTTGGTGTCCCAGATCATTCAGCTGCTTCTGAAGCAATTTGTTCTCACGGTTGGTGTTCATGAGAAGTCAAGAGACGTTGGTGGCTGTAGAAACACTAGAAACACGTCCTGCGAGGGCGTTTGCAAGATGAGAAACAAGCTGAGCTGACTCAAACTGCAGCCACTCGTACCTGACACATTGTTGGGCAAGCATATATGGTCGAGAGCGAGGGAACGGAACATGAGAGATTCATCGTGTGACTATCCCAAGTCGGCAACTGTCGGGAGGGCAAGGGACAGCCAAGGCTTTGGAAGGTGTCGAGCTGGAAGGCGTGTCACGAATGTTCTGACGCGAGAGTACTCACGAAGACCTATCTGCTATAAGTGAGAGACAGCCACCAAGGAATGACAGCTATATGGAACTTACACTGTGACGATTGGTTAGAGACTGAGGGTGGTGGCTGGAGCTGACTGGATAGCGAGTGTGACAATTGGCACGAGTGGGGTGATGACAGTGTTTTGTGTAGCGGCCAATGCATCAGAAGCGGCTGGCATGGTGGGATGTGGATGGGCTGGTGGGGGACCACGCGTCGACTACGTAGTTAGTGACCACGTCTGTATCTGTGTCATACACAGCAGAATTTAAGTTGGAAAAAAAAATCTGTAGCGCACGGCGTTTGAGCCCGAGGAGATGAGGATGAGGGGTGGCACGTGGACTGCGGCGCCGGCGCAGCATTTGAGCCCAAGCCTGTGACAAGGAGGAGCACAAGGAGCAGAACGAGCACAAGGCAGATGAGGACGACCGGGGAGCACTAGAGCCTGAAAGCACCTGTACAGTAGTGTCAGGTGGTCGAGCGTTAGCAAGTGAAGAGGCTGAGAAAGAGCTTGGGTTAGTAGAGCTACTGACGACGACAACGATGATTCGAAGCTTCTTGGAGCCCAGGGTTAGGCTGGCACTCGGTTGTTCTGTGGGGAGGGAGCGGGTGTGGGGAGTGGGCTTGGGTTGGTCGATCGGTCCCGTTGACAAAGCGTGTATCGAGTCGTGGTGACGGACTCGAATAACAGTTAACTGTTTGCTGTGTAGGATCACTGTTGAAACAGCATCAAAGAATGTTGAAGGGCATATATGGCAGATTTACCTTGCCCTCGCCTTCATGTTGATGACTTCGTGCAATACGTGTAAACGTTGTTGACCCTGTCAAAATCTGGTACTAGATGGAAACAAATTAGAGATAAGCCTAAGGAAGATGAAGCAGACAGCACTAACCAGAACTGAATTTCTTCTCAATACATCACTTCACAGCAATTAAATCTTCTTGGGTCGGGCGCTGGATTTGTGAGACGATTCAAGTTGGAGCCTGGGGATAAAAATTGAACTGGATGGAACAGTGCTAGGGAGTGACACGGGTATATCGCGGGTTTTATGTATTTTTGATGTAGCCCTTCATCGTGTGATCAAAACGAGCCCTTGAGCATGCAAAACGGACAAGAATTGAGTGAGCTATATCTCCATCAATTTTCAACCAATTTGGATGATTGGGGGCTCGTTTGGAAGCTAATCTTCACCTAAAAACCCTCGGGTATATACCCACGGGTCTGCGGACGAAGATTAGCTTCCAAATAAGCCCCCAATCATCCAAATTGGTTGAAAATTGATGGAGATATAGCTCACTCAATTCTTGTCCGTTTTGCATGCTCAAGGGCTCGTTTTGATCACACGATGAAGGGCTACATCAAAAATACATAAAACCCGCGATATACCCGTGTCACTCCCTGAACAGTGCAATGCTTCCCTCATGTTATCAACGACAGAGGAAAGAAGCCTCCTGCCATTGCCATCGTCATCGTCGCCATCGTTCTCATACTCGTTTGGAAGTGCTGGCATCGTACATGGGGTGCATAATCCTGTATTACTTGCACATTGCGTCCTTGATGAAAAAATCCGAGAGCAGGAAAGGGGTATGAGATGTGTGCCACCGTTATGGAGAGGGTGCCGTACAGTTTGTGAGAGAGCTGTTAAAAGTCGAGCCAACAGAACGCACTAGTGACTCACAGATGATAAGCTTCTCAGAGTTATCTTCACTCCAGATTACGAATGTGACCGGCTCCTGGGACGAGGCTAGCTTGTACGCCTCGTGGACCGGGGTAAGTTCCTGAACCGGGCTAGTGCTGTATGGATTGATCGGATCACTTGTCATTGATGCGTGTGGGGCCTCGTTTTGATGTGGATGGACAGCTGGCCAGCATCGTGTTGTTTCAGATTGCTGTGCCCCTTCGTGTTGGCTTCGTAATACTTTGTACGCGTTTGTAGTCTCTTCGGTGTACTTAAGGACGACCGACTTTGCCATGTAGCGGCAAGTTGAGTCTCTTGTCTAAATAACAAAAGTCTCTTCTCTTCCTATTCAAAGCGGGGTCTTATCGACGAACTGATAAGGCGGGAACCCGCTACTCCAGAGACAACCCTAAGTCGCTACAAAGGGCTTAGCTTATGACTCAGCGTCCCGCCAAGGACAGAGCCACTCTACCCAAGTACGCCTTCTGCCAGGAGGTATTCCCCGACTTAGTGCACAAAGGGGGACGCTGTACGTGCTTCGACGCGCCTAAAGCACAAGAAGAAACACCGACCACGGATCCAACTGAGCTCTAATTGTCTCGTCCATACCGGCGGTGACATTAGACTCAACTTTGTTAAAACTACGGCTAGCAGCAGCAAAGACAGCGTAGACACCAACCACCCAAGATACCTAACGAAAGAACAGCTGATCGTCACAAGACCTAACTCAAGGATCAGAATACTCGAAGAGCACGAGTCAGCCAACAAGAAAGGGAAAGCCATCCAACTGTTCTGTAGGAGCAGCGACCTAGAAATCAAAGACGCTGGACCAGTGACCCTACATAACGGAGTGTGGCACCGCATCCTACCAGGAGCAAACAGGAAAGAATTCGTGCTTGGACAACCCAAACCTAGCATACATAACTTCGACATCAGCATTGAGACCAGCGATGCAACCACCCCGAGTATAGTGGTAGAAGAACCGGCCAAAGAAAAAGAACCGGCCAAAGAGAAACCGAGCAGAGATTCCTCAGACGAAGAGGACCACCAGATAGACGAGCAGATTCGCCGAAGCCCAATTCAACGAGGCACGTCCTTCGCACAAGTAGTGGCGACAAAACAGAAACCACAAATCGCCCAAACCACCCTAACACAACCCCAGAAGACGAGCACGATGGCAACCCAAACCACCACCCAAACCACCACCACTGCGACGACCGCCGCTCAAGCCAACGTCACCAAAGCCTTCCAAAAAGCCCTCCAACGCGCCCCTCCACCAGGAGGCGGTGGCGGAGGAGGAGGTGGAGGCGGAGGAGGCGGAGGCGGCGGAGGAGGAGGCGGAGGCGGCGGAGGAGGAGGCGGCGGAGGAGGAGGCGGCGGAGGAGGAGGCGGCGGAGGAGGAGGCGGTGGAGGAGCGGGACCAAACCCACTCCAACCAGTGGCCGTAGCACAAGATGTGCGAGCCATGGGCAAACTCCCGGAGACGTTCGACGGCGACAGGACCAAAGCCGACGATTTCATCGAAGAAGTGAAGGGATACCTACGCCTCAACGCGGACGTAAGCGGCTTCAACTCCCCCATGAAAAAGATTGCCCTTCACCCTCACCCACATGAAAGGAGAAGACGTCACGGGATGGACCAGGGACATAGGAGCCATGCTCGACGCACTAGACCCCATCGCCGACAATATCCCCATGCTATGGGAGCAATTCTTAACGGAATTCGCCGCCCAATACCTCGATTCGGCCAAGGAGGACCGAGCCCGCACCGCCCTGCAAAATCTAGCTATGAAGCCAGGCGAGATAGACCTATACATATCAAAGTTTGAAGAACTGGCCCGAAGAGCTGGCTACACCGCGGGAGACAACGCAACAACCCGACTCTTCCTACTCGGTCTCACCCCAAAAACGATGACGGACGTCATGGCCAGCCCACCAGTAAGGGGATACGAGGCCATAAAACAAAGAGCCATCGAAAGCACCATCGCCCAGAGAACCATCCGCGATCTACTTGCAATACGCCACGACCCGAAAACAGACAACAGAATAAACTTCCCCTTCCAACAGAACAGGGGACAACGACGCTCCTTCTTCCAAAAACCAGCAAACCCACAACCATACCGACAACCATACCACTCGTCGAACGCACCAAGGTGGATGAACAACCAAGCCGTGCCGATGGACCTCAGTAGGTCGAGAGCGCCCAACTTTTATCAACAGAGAGGAGGGCAACCACAAGCACGAGGACGAAACAACTGGCGCTCCAGGGCTAACGTCGCCAACTTCCCTCCTAGGAATACCAGTAACGCTTGCTTTAACTGCGGAGAAATAGGACACTTCGCCCGAGCCTGCCCAAGCAAAGGAAAGGCGAGGGCAAACCTCATCGACTTCGACCCGAGTGAGGAAACCGCCTACGAAGGAAGTAACCCCGAGGTAGACAGGGTCGCCTTCCTTAAAGCAGAAATCAACGCGATGACTTTCGACGAAAAACAGCAACTGGCGAAAGAAGTAGGAGAGGAAAGTCCACAGGATTTTCCCACAGCTTAATCAGGTCGGCACTGATTAAGCAAGGGAGCGATAGCGATAGCGATGTATATATATCAGCACGAAAATCAATGACAGTCCGATGTTACATCCATTCAATTGCGAAAAGAGCCGAAACAATCGCCCTGGTCGATTCCGGGGCAACAGAAAACTTTATGAACCTCACCTACGCCAGATGGCTGAGGTTGCCAATCAAACAGCTGGCGAGACCACGAAAACTATTCAACGTCGACGGAACAGAAAACCGAAACGGCGAGGTCAAATTCTACACCGACCTGCAAGTACAGACCGGATCGACGCGAACCCAACTGAGGTTCTTCCTCTCGGACCTAGGCGACCATAAAGCAATCCTAGGATATTCATGGTTCGCAGCGGCCCAGCCAAAGATAGACTGGAAGAAAGGCTGGATCGACCACACCCAGCTACCGATCATCCTACGAGCCCACAACGCCAAAAAGGCGACCTTTGTACCAAGAAACCGGAACATCCCCCGAAGACCCGACCAAGACCGGTATTACATCGGACGCGTCACAGTACACCCGGCCCAACCAAACGAAAACCCACCACACGCCATCCCAGCTGAATACGAACGACACAAAAAGGTATTCAGTGAAGAACAATCGCAACGACTACCCAAACACACGGTGTGGGACCACGCAATCGAACTATTACCCAACGCCCCCGCGACACTCCCAGCGAGACTCCTCCCCCTCAACCAAGCCGAACGAGAAGAGATGCACAAATTTGTAGCCGAGCACCTAAAAAGGGGGACCATACGAGAGTCGTGGAGTCCCTATGCCGCAAACTTCTTCTTTGTCAAGAAGAAGGACAAGAAATTACGCCCAGTACAGGACTACCACCCGATCAACAAATGGACCGTGAAAAACAGAAACGTCTCCCCCCTGATTCCCCAAACCATCGACCGCCTCAGTGGATGCACCCTATTCACCAAGTTCGATGTAAGGTGGGGATACAATAACATCCGCATCAAGGAAGGAGACGAATGGAAAGCGGCCTTCCTCACTAGCGAAGGGCTGTTCGAGCCAACCGTTATGTTCTTCGGGCTCACTAACTCACCAGCCACCTTCCAGATGATGATGAACACGATCTTCCGAAGGGAAGTCGCACAGGGATGGCTGTCGGTCTACATGGACGACATCGCCATCCACACCAAACCGAAGGAAGGTGAGACCGAAAAGCAACATCGACAGAGGCACACAAAGTACACACACCTCGTCCTCGACAAGCTCGAAGAAAACGACCTGTACCTAAAACCAGAAAAATGCGACTTTGCTAAGGACGAAATCGACTACCTCGGAGTAATCGTCGGAAGAAACAAAATACGCATGGACCCCACGAAACTCAAGGGGGTTGCAGACTGGACAGTCCCCCGCACTCCAACTGAAGTACGACAATTCCTAGGTTTCACCGGCTACTACCGATATTTCGTCCCGAACTACTCCAAGATCGCCCGCCCACTATTAGACCTCACCAAGAAAACCACTGACTGGCACTGGGGGGAAAGCCAACACCGAGCGTTCGAGGAACTAAAATCCAAAATGTGCTGTAGCCCGGTACTCACGCAACCCGACTTCAACAAACGATTCTACCTTCAAACAGACGCCTCCGCATACGGCGTGGGCGCCGTACTCTCGCAAAGGGGAGAAACTTCACCAACTTTAGCCAAACGCACAAAACCGGTCACGCACCCGGTCGCCTACTACTCCGCAACGTTCATCCCAGCAGAACGAAACTACGACATCTACGAGAGGGAGCTGCTAGCCGTGATGAAATCCCTCGCGCACTGGCGACCGTACTTGGGCTGGACGAAAGAACCGTTCACCATCCTGACCGACCATGCCAACCTCCAGTATTGGAAGTCACCTCGAAACCTGAACAGACGAACAGCACGATGGCACGCAGACCTGCAGGAGTACAACTACGAAATACAGCACGTACCAGGCAAGGACAACGTTCCAGCCGACGCGCTGTCACGACCACCAGGCATAGACCAGGGAAAAGACGACAATCAAGGGATCACTGTACTCCCACCATCGAAGTTCATAAATCGATCGGAACTGGATACGACGCCATTCCCCGAGGAGAGGAAAAGAATGGCCATGATCCTCGCCCACGACCACGCCACTGCGGGGCACCCGGGAAGAGACGAAACGATAAGACGAGCAAAGCAGGGACCACGATGGCCAGGGATGAACCAATGGATCGCCGACTACGTCAGGGGATGCGCAATCTGCCAACATAATAAAATCATGACCCACAAAAAGAAGATTCCCCTGTTCCGCATAACAACTGACGAACGAACCCTTCCCTTCCAACAGGTAGCAATGGACCTCATCACCGGACTCCCGATGCACAAAGGGAAGGATGCCATCCTCACCATCATTGACCACGGATGCTCGCGAGCGGCCATTTTCCTCCCATGTTCTACAACGATAACAGGCCTAGGGATAGCCCAACTATACCTAGATAACGTCTACAGGTGGTTCGGACTCCCCACCAAAGTCATCAGTGATAGAGACCCACGTTTCACCTCCCACTTTGGCCGAGAACTGGCGAAAAAGCTAACCACCCAACAGAACCTGTCGACGGCCTTCCATCCACAGACAGATGGAATTTCCGAAAGGAAAAACCAATGGGTAGAACAATACCTCCGACTTGTGACTTCATCGGCCCCCGAGGACTGGACCCACTGGCTGACAATAGCGTCGGCAGTACATAACAACCGGAGAAACGAAACAACTGGCCTATCGCCCAATCAGATCCTTCTGGGGTACGAACCCGAGCTGTTCCCAGCAGAAACGCCCCCATCAAAGAACGAAGCCGCCGAAAATCGAATGTCCGTCATGAACGAAAGGAGGGCCCAGGCCATCGATGCCATCAACAAGGTCGCGAAAGGGAAATCAGTGATCCCATCACAATACAAAGTCGGAGACGAGGTCTGGCTCGAGGCAACCCACCTGAAGGTCCGGCATCAGAAGACCAAATTAGCCCCAAAACGGTATGGCCCCTTCAGGGTCATCAAAGAAGTCTCTCCGGTGGCGTACAAGCTGAAACTCCCCATCGCATGGAACATCCACGACGTGTTCCATGCATCCTTGCTATCGCCCTATCGCGAAACGACCGCCCACGGGCCTAACTTCTCCCGGCCGTCACCAGACCTTATCGACGGGGAAGAGGAATTCGAGGTAGAACGCGTCGAGAGTCATCGGCAACATGGGCGCACCAAAAGACTCCAATATCTGATCAAATGGAAGGGATACCCCGATCACGACAACACATGGGAGCCTGCTGACCAGATCCACGCGGACGACCTGATTAAGGAGTATCACCAAAGACGCCCGGCCAAGAAGATAAAAGGGCGACGAGGAATGCTGGAACCACCATCTCCCTCACCCTGGCCCGCCGACCAATTAACCAGCCTCTTCTCGAGCACTTCCGCGCCGATAAGGAAGACTCCCGACCACTCCAACAGGTCATACTCCTGCACCTACAGTTCCACATCGTTCCCCGGCTACCAAAGTGACCCCTCGCCGAACGACTTCACTGCACCGTCACCAGAGACAAGAAGCCCGCCTACTCCGAGTTCGTCCCCGGACAGCCCTACCGCCACTGGGTCTACCTGTTCCTCAACAAGCTTCCCCAAAGCCACATCCTCCTACACCCCAGCTTCTGCCGCGACCAATACTGCGTATTCCACGGGTGAGTCATGTCCGACACCTCCAACAACGCCTCCGTCTGTTCGCCCAAGGGAACGCCGCCCCCAATGGCGCCGCCCCTTTCACCGTCCACTGCTGCCGTCGGTCTCCAACTCGAGCCGAACGACCCCACCTCCCTCATGCACATCACCCAGGGTCTCCTGGCCACCATCCGCAAAAGGGAAGCTGACCACCGCGCCGAGTCCGACAACTGGAACGAGCAGATGGCCCTACAGAAGCTCCGCTTCAAGGAGGCGCTGGCCCGCGTACAGCCAAGGGAGGACGCGCCAGAAGGGTACGTACTCAACATCAAGGAGAGGGCCCCTAACTTCGTCATCCCCATCCAAGACGGGTATTACCAACCTGCATGGTGGGTCAAACAGCTCCCCGACGGTAGGGTCGCGGGACTCCCCAAGAGCCACTCCCCCGGCGAGACTCCCTACATTGCCGAGGTGTACGCCGAGTGCGACGGCGACAACGAAGAAGACAACGTCATCCTCCCGCTACCCCCCTGGCTGCTCGCCCTCCTCAAAGGCAGCTCTAGCGTCTACAGCATGCTCGTCCAGGAGGTTCGGAACAACGGGGACTGGCCCCTCCAAGCCGAAGTCGCGCGTTTCAGGGAGCTCGAAATCTCGCTCCTCGACATCAAGCTCCGCATCGACCATCTCCAGGCCGAACAGAGGGGCATGCGAGAGGCCCAAGAGGCGTCAAGGGCGCGCCTCGAGCTGGCCCGGTTGGACAACCGGGCAGGTAACCTCCGGATGGTGGGGCGCCCCGAGCAACGTACCCGAGGGTTCAGAGGAAGGAGGACGACCCAGTTTAGAGGGGGTATGGACTAGATGCGGACATCTAGTCTAGGTAGGGGTGTGATGTGACCGGCTCCTGGGACGAGGCTAGCTTGTACGCCTCGTGGACCGGGGTAAGTTCCTGAACCGGGCTAGTGCTGTATGGATTGATCGGATCACTTGTCATTGATGCGTGTGGGGCCTCGTTTTGATGTGGATGGACAGCTGGCCAGCATCGTGTTGTTTCAGATTGCTGTGCCCCTTCGTGTTGGCTTCGTAATACTTTGTACGCGTTTGTAGTCTCTTCGGTGTACTTAAGGACGACCGACTTTGCCATGTAGCGGCAAGTTGAGTCTCTTGTCTAAATAACAAAAGTCTCTTCTCTTCCTATTCAAAGCGGGGTCTTATCGACGAACTGATAAGGCGGGAACCCGCTACTCCAGAGACAACCCTAAGTCGCTACAAAGGGCTTAGCTTATGACTCAGCGTCCCGCCAAGGACAGAGCCACTCTACCCAAGTACGCCTTCTGCCAGGAGGTATTCCCCGACTTAGTGCACAAAGGGGGACGCTGTACGTGCTTCGACGCGCCTAAAGCACAAGAAGAAACACCGACCACGGATCCAACTGAGCTCTAATTGTCTCGTCCATACCGGCGGTGACAACGAAGAGGTCCGACTTTGAAGTTTAATTCTATTGGCAACAAAGACTTGATCAGTCTTCTTCAATTATGGTGGACTGGGAGTCGTAGCTGCCATTTTAATCACAATGGCAGGGCAGCTGCCTTATTGGCAATGTGTATAATACCACAACCTTTAATGACAATATTGTAAATGGGTTTGGGGCAATTGTAATAACATTGTAAATGATTGTAAATGGGTTTGAGACAATTGTAATAACATTGTAAATGGGTTTGGGACAATTGTAATAACATTGTAAATGATTGTAAATGGGTTTGGGGCAATTGTAATAACATTGTAAATGATTGTAATTGGGTTTGGGGCAATTGTAATAACATTGTAAATGATTGTAATTAGGTTTGGGGCAATTGTAATAACATTGTAAATAATTGTAATTGGGTTCGAGACAATTGTAATAACATTGTAAATGATTGTAATTGGGTTTAGGGCAATTGTAATAACATTGTAAATGATTATAAATGTGTTTGGGGCAATTGTAATGAATTGTAGATTATAGTTATAAGTTATTATAATATCATTTCAAATAATTATAATATAGAAACAAGAAATTAGATTTCTAATTCAAATAGATCAATATCTACATTATCACCCCCCTCATTCTCATCCTCACTATCATCCATCTCTTCAGCACTATCATCATCACCATTATCAACTTCACTATTACCATCAGTAAAAGTCTCACCAGCTATAGCTGGGATAGAAGGATAATGTGCATCCCAATCAGGAGTAGCACCATTACCCTTTAATATGGGCAGCCAAGAAGTTACACAACTCTGAGCAAGATGCTTATAGAGGTGTGCCTGCTTCTCCGCATATGCTGCAACACCATGAATGACACTAAGGTCACCATCAGTGCGGCGCTGAGCCTGACTTTGCCACCATTGAGCCTTCCACTCATGAAACATTACTACCCTACGCATCTCCTCCTGTATAAGTAACACCTCCTCCTCCCAACGATGTTTCCGTGCATGAGCTTTTGCCCACTCAACTTGAAGACTATTGTCGAGAACTAGTTCGGAGTCCCCCATATCAGGGGCTGAATGGACGCGAGGGACTAACCATATCCAAGAAGGCTCAAAACGACCATTTCCTGACGTGTCATCATCCTTTCCAGGCCCACGAATATCGTTGTCCTTGAGGTCCTTCAAACGGGTTTGCCAACTTCCACTCGGATCGAGAATAAGAAGAGCACGACGTGCTGCGCGGTAGCATCCAGTACTGCGTTCAGTACGGAGCTTGAATTGATTGTATAGTGTTCGCATTTGCGTGGAGGCCCTGTTACCTGTGCCATCGACATTGAGTCTTTTGAATTGCCAGAGCCCTGAAATAATCCGACGTTGGCGTCTGATTTCCGCCAGGGTGTCATCAGCTTGAGCGATGCGAAGCCGACGCTCCTTCTCCAGCATAGTGGTGAGTTCGGGTAACTGTCGAAGGTGTTGGGGAAGGGACGAGGGAAGGTAAAGGGGGATAGATTCGGCAGGTTCCACAGGTAGCAACTCAGCAGCATCAGGGAGAGCCGCGAGGGACTGTGCAACGAGAGGGGCAACACATGGTGTATAAACAAGTTGTGCCTGCCGCCAACGTTGAATTTGGTTGCGTAGCGACGTGCGCTCTTCTTCAAGATCTGCCAATTGCTTGCTTGTCCGCGTTCCTTTTATTTTTGAGACCTCAAGTTGAAGGTTACGCCTAAAGATTCGGGTCAGCCGGACTCAGCCCCATTAAAGAAACAAATTATCCAGGGCGTACTATTGTTCTTCGAGATCAAGGGCCATTGTAAGGAACATGGTCAGCGTGACCTTTTTTTTTTTTTTTTGAATCCGAATTTTTATTCCGCGTGCGTACAACTCGGCACAGAAGTGGTCACGTCCAAAATATGCTACGTATTATGCTCAAACATGTGTGGTGGATACAGAAATAACCAGTGGGAAATGGTTCTGGGCAGCGTGTGATCTGAGGTTGGGGGTGGTCTGGTGTGTCTGCGAGGGCTAAAAACCCCTCTAATAATTTAAAGATGTCCTTTCATCCCGGTTCCCAAATCGCCCGCGGCTTCGCACAGGCGCCAGTCTCTTCCAAGAAACTGAGCATGTCGCGGACGCGCTCGGGGTGGTTGAAGATCTGGTGGAATAGTCGGGGGCAGCCGTTGGTGGAGAGATGTCTCCGGCGCGCGTCGGAGTGAAGGGGGCAGTACATGAGAACGTGTTCGACGGTTTGGACCGGTGAGCCGCATGGGCAGGCTACCTGGTCTGGTGTGTGTTGAGGAAAGAACCGTTGAGTGTACTCCCCGGTAAAAGTGTGGCCTGTGATGAAGCGGTAAAGTGTTGAGTGCGTAAGTCTAGAGAACTTAGCTTTGGCCTGTCTTTCCCCTTGACTGGGGTGTGTGGGAGGGTTGTTGGCGTTGGCGTCCGGGTGGGGTTTCAGTTGGGTGGGTTGGAAAGTGGGGTGATGCTTCCCGTTTGGCGGCTCTAAGAGTGCCGTTCGGTAGGCGTGTGATGTACGCGGGTTTTGATACCAACGTTCAGTGAGCAGGGACATGACTTGCTCCTTTGTCTTCTCTTTTTGCTGCCTGATCATTGGTGGTTCGTCCATCGCGGCGAGGTTGGTGGTTCAGATGGCCTCAAACGCCAGTTGTTTGGCTCTTTTGAAGCCAAACGGCCCCTTCCTAGGGAGCCACTGTAGCCTAATGTGCGCATCGGGGTATGTAGTGAGGATCTCACCTAGACTTTTGAGGTGCTGGAGGGCCACCTCTTGTTCTTCGTGTGGGGAGGCATCCAGTGTTTTATTCAAGGCTGCTCCCGAGGGCATGAGGACATTGATTGGTATGTGTGTCTGGCTAGGTTCCGCAGCCAGGAAAGCCGTTATTGTTCTTAGGGCTGGGGTTAGGGAGCGGACCAGGGCGTCCGCTTCCGTGACCGCCTCTCCAAAGGTTGCTTTCAGGTGTTTGTACTCCCGACCTTTGTGATATAGGACCGCGGAGGCTGCCCCTACCTGCTTACTGTCTGCTCGGTTCCTGTTTGAGACCACGCCTCCACAGAAAATGTTTGTTGTTGTTCCTTCTTGGCACGAACCAGAGAGAGCGTTGGCGATCTGGGCATAGTCCCAATCTTTCTGTTTGGGGAAGGTCAGCGTGACCTTGTGAGGCGAGATACGCCCTCGAGCCGCGTAGGCCGCATCCTCCTTGGCAAGGTCAAGTTGAACGTCTTCAAGGGTTGTGGCTAAGGGTGGATGTTAATGACGCAGGAATGATACAAGGGGATGATACAACGAACACGAGGCCGGTTCCATGTAAGGATTGGGCTTCGACTTGTCATTCTTCCACGCCAAGACCATCGCCTCCCATTTTTGTACCGTTTGCAGCGAAAATGTCGACGAGAATTGCTGGAATATCAAGCGATGCTTGTCTCGCATTGCATAAGCATCTTCGAGCCGCTTGAGAAACAACGAGCCTGAAGTTTCGATTAGCAGAAAATTTGGTCGCGATAACAAAGACACTTACGAAATCCAACGATCTTCCAGAAATTCAAACCACACCACTGGTCATTTAGAGTCTCATGGTGCGCACCTGGACCCATTTCACGGACACTAGTCCCCAGCGCATTCGTTTGGGCCCAAGTAGTTTCCACCTCCTCCCCACAGGTCTGACCAACGCCATCCATATAGCTGAGACAAAAAGTCTTGCAGTTCTCGCCGTGCCCATTGATGTGCCAACTGGGGATTCCAACCTCGACTAAGGTTGCCGGGTCAAGTCTCAGATCGTCTGGCAGCCCTTCCATGTGACGCCGGAGGTTTTTGCACCACTGACAACCGATATCATATGTTATGACAACTCGTTGGAGTTTTACACCCGCCAGTGCCAAGAAAATTATGTAATCCATGTTGCAGTACCTGCGTTTTGCCCCGTTGAGTATTGGTAGCAAAGGAAATGGAACGAAACATACCGTTCACCCTTCTGTAGATCGCCTGCTCCATTCTTTTGAATCAGGCAGTGCCTTGGGCAAATGCAAAGACCTATGCCCGTTGCACTATACCCTGGTGTGCATCTGACCGCGGCTCGAACAAGCGCGTCATGTTCCGATTGACAAGTGTTAACCTAGTTTCTCATGATTAATCAGACAAATAGTCATGTTCAAACGAACACAGACCTCGGGTTGATCCATGTATTGGGCAATGTGTTCCTGGTAATGACCTTCTTCGACGAATGATCCCCACCCTGGCGCTAGCTCTGGGTCAAGGATACCACGGTCCTTTCCCTTCAGCTTGAAGTTCGCGTCGGCAGCAAGGAATAGAGTATACAGAAATCTACATAGTAAATTGAGCACCAACACGACAGAAACATGTCACAGTCAAACGTACGATAGTGGTCCAGCTAACTCCCATCCTTCTGGCAGATTTCGACCAGGATGAGGACAAGCAGGACATTCGACGGCCAAATCTCCTTGGGCAGTAGCATCGGCACCTGCCGGATCTTGCCCACGACCTGCACACTTCAGCATCATAAGGTTTCGCCAAATGCGAGACACGTGGTGGAACTCTTGATATTGGTACTGTAACAAGCCAATTAGCATAATGTTACTTTGTTGCTAGGGGAAAAAATGCTTACAACCGTCTTCTTAAGCTCGAGGTTGTCGGTCTTGTGAAGGATCGTATGGTAGAAGTCGTACAAGGGTGTTTTCCCTTGTAACGTGAGCTTGTGGAACGTGTTGAGGCGGTCGAAAGTGAAAGCTGTTTGCAGCCGATTAAACGTGGCAGGGAACAAACAGGCACGCAAAAGTTGATTGCGTTCATGAACGAACCCGTTCGTCCGACAGTCACAGAAATCGACAGAGATATAATGGACTCTGGATGTATCGAAGATGCAGAAGTTTTCAGGGCCAGCGGACAGAAGAGGACATAGTGCACCACCGTGCCCAAGTTGGACATGAAGGCCTAGGCTTTGAAGGGTAACCGCAGCGAAAAAAGGCCATTCCAAATCTATGGTATATCTTTAAACGTACCAGATTGAACGAAAGGAACTGAAGACACACCTCAACACGATGGAAAGGATGGTCCCGATGAGCATCCACCACGCAATCACGGCAGCGCAAGAGACTCCCACTGAAGCAATCCTTGCACTTGTACAGACCACGGATTTTCTTGCAGGATATACAGTGTCCTTGGTCCAGAGAGTCACTGAGACCGTCGTGCTGCAGTAACTCGTCCAGGCAGCTTTGTCGAAAAATCAGCCATTCCTGAAGTTTTGTCTAGTTGATATTAGGGTGATTTTAGATATATCAGAGCAAGAACACATACCGAAGTCGTATTCTGCCGATTCCTCTTTGGTTTTTTCGGTGGTTTCGGTGGAACCAATGCATCAGGAAAATATTAAAAAAACTTAACCTACTTAACATGGCTTAATGTGGCTTAAATGTGGCTTAACAGTGTTTTTAAGCTAAGTCCTAAGCTAAGTCCAATGTTTCTAAGCTATGTTAAGCCACATTAGGCCACATTAAGTAGGTTAAGTTTTTTTAATATTTTCCTGATGTGTCTGAGGGTCGTCATTCAGTTGTCCGAAATCTGGCATAAGTGGGTCTGGAACGGCCTCGCCTGGTAGCCCTTCGTTGACAGAAGGGCTGGATTTGGGGTCAGGATCAGGTAGGAATAGTGTTTCGGCAGCTCCAGCTAAAGCTCGGCTAAAGCCGGCGCCTGAGTCGGCTAAAATGCTAGCCGAGCCGCGCCGCATGTCACCGAGCTGACCTTTTTAGTCGACTTGGGAAAATCGGCGCAAGCCATTGAAAGCCGGCGCAAGCCGGCTCCACGTCACCCGTTGCCATTATGAGCACCCCCCCCCCCTCAAACGCTTCTCTACCGCCTGGGACTCCTGTTCACACACGGAGCACCACCACTGACAGGTATATCGACAGATATGAAGATAGAACTTCAATTTTTTCCCGTCTTGCAACTGAAATGAGCCCTTTTTTCGTTGGACCGATAAGCGCGGAAGCCTTTTTGAATCATTTCCTACCCCCTCCCTCGGATCCCTCCTCTGTTCCCCAATTCCCCACGGGATTGTTCGACGATTTCATTAAATCGCTCTCACAAACGGAGAGTGCATCGTATGATAAATTTGTGAGTTCTGACCCACGTCGCCCACCGCACTTGTTCTGTGACTAATCCTACCCTTTTAGATTGAAGCCATTTCTCCGCATGTCCCAAGTTTAATCATAGTCAACACATCCCGTTCCTCAGACAAAGCACCGCGTGGCAAATTCCATCTCAAACTGAAGCCCGACTGCTCGGTATATATGCATGGGAAAAGGACAAAAGATGATCTCGACCTCTCTCGCGTGGATTTTGTCATCGAGATGAAATCGGAGGCGGACCCATTTGTCCTCAAAGTTCCGTCTAACCCCAGGGACCACACTTCCAACAGCGGCGACGACTTAAACTCCTTCCTACACCTGACATCTGGTTCACGATCAAATCTAGGCCAGATCACGGCGTATGCCACGGCGATAATGAGCGCTCAGTACCGCACACATACATTCTCGGTTCTCATTATGAAAGACTATGCAAGACTCATTCGATGGGACCGTAGTGGTGCAGTCGTCACCGAACCGATATATTACAATTCGCAACCACACCTTTTCGACTTTCTCGTCCGCTATGGTATCGCAGATTCCGAAGTTCGCGGCCATGATTCTACGGTTCACTCATCATCCACCCCGGAAGAAATTGCACTTGCCAGAGCCATCGTCCCTGAACTGAAAGACGTGGAGTCGTTTCTAGTCCTAACCATACCAGATGATTCAGATCGACCGTCAGAGCGCCGATATATCATCTCCAGCCCAGAACCTCGACCGGATATCCCCGTAGGTCGGTGGACTCGGTCGTTATTCGCCTTGGATGTCAAAGAAAGGCGTCGTGTCCTCGTCAAGGACTCTTGGCGTGTCCTTTTGAAGGACATCAAACCAGAAGGGGAGCTCTATGATCTGCTCCATCGGGGAAAAGTTGACAACATTCCTTCCTGCTTATCGGCTGGTGATGTTGGCGCCGACATCTATCACCAAACTCAAACTCACAAAGTCGGCAACGACATGAATTATAAACTAACTCCTCATCGGCACTACCGTATTGTCCTAGGTACCATAGGGAGGAAGTTGGAGGAATTCAAATGTACTCGGGAGTTTGTAAATGCAATGTATGCTGCCCTGAAAGGTGAGATGACTATTTTCTTAGCAGTTTGTCTATGTAACCTGATTCACATTGTAGCTCACAAAGCTGCTCATGACATTGGGATCCTTCATCGAGACATTAGTCCAGGAAATATCTTGATCGCCTGCGACGATGAATTGGACCATAATGACCCGCATGAATCGAAGATTCAGGGCGGATTACTCATCGATTGGGATCTCTCCAAGGTGATCGACCGAGATGACGAACACAGTGGCAGTACCGCACGCCAGCAAACACGCACTGTAAGTTATTACATGACCCAGTATTCCCGACTCCTGACATATCTTTCCGCCAGGGAACCTGGCAGTTTATGGCTGCTGAGCTTATCGAACGCCCCAAGATCCGCCACACATTCAGTCATGACCTTGAATCATTTTTCTGGGTTCTTATGTGGATTGTTGTGACACGGGTGCCAACTACCTGGGATGAGAGCGCACGCTCAATTTTCATCAACGGGGTGATGAACCCAAAGGTATATTCTAACATCGGAAGCACAGAGAAGTCGACGTGGCTGAAAGCAGGTAATCCGCTGAGGGAGAAAGGATTTCGAATTCGCGACAATCCTATCCTTCACGAGCTTGCGATGGAATTGTATGATTCTGTCGCCGGCCAATATCGTCCACGGCCATCAGACCAAGCGCCGCCTACAAAGCTCAACCCCTACATACTCTCTGGTCGTAGTCTACGCAAGAATCCAGAGGAAGAAGACAAGAATTATGAAATAGGGTTGACGTTTTTGAAGGATTATGACACCCTGCTCAAGCAATTCGAGCAGGCCCTTAACGCCGAGTGGCCCTCCAATGACAAGGCCAGTCCTCAGAGTATTGCACGATCGAATGCTTCGATCCACTTCTATTCCCAATCACAATCCAAGCGGTCGAGGCCTGTAGCGGATGAGGGGGGTCCCTTTAATAAGGTGTCTGGGAGCAAGCGGCGGCAGGGTTAGCAGTGGTTACTATGTTTCTCTCGTGTTTGTTCTGTACGTAAGTTACTGCCTAATGTGCCGTTCAGTATGATGTGATCCAATCCAATCCGATCTGGGTATTTCTGAGTCATGAATCGCGTGATTCAATTGAACGTACGCGACTCAATTTGAACGTACGGTGACTCGACTGACATCGTGGCATGTGCACGCCCATTCACCCTTCTTACTTCCCAAGGTCCTCATCTTGTCTTTGTTATTCCGTTCACTTTCACTCAGTATCCAAAAAAGAATGCTGTATTTAGCGCCAAGATTACAAGTCTACAACACCACATTTTCACTTTGAGTCGTTCGCCCAATGCTTGGTGACAGACCCGCAATCCAACGTCAATGTCATGGACGTAATCTATTTGGTCATTTTGGTCATTTCCCGTGGAGTGCCTGTGGGTAGCGCAAGTCTCGGCCCACAAGCAATACACTGGCCTTCGGGATTTTAGGCCATAAATCCCCCGTTCTCTCGATTCCCCATTTCTCTTGAATCCCCCGTTCTCACTGATCCTTCGTTTTCTCTTCGTGCCATGGCTCCGTGCAAGACAGAACAGCCCCTTGAACCGTCATCAGTAGCTGCACCTGTGGCTGTGGGACGAGCCAATGCCAAGGATGCTTCTCGTTGTTCGAGTGCATGTCCCGTTGGCTCGTCTCTGACTCAACCAAAGGTGACTTTCCTGGGCTCTCTACGTACCTTGAGTCTTGAGACTTACTGGTTAATCCAAGGCAACTACCACCCAACTCGACGCAGTCGCCAATGCCAAAGAATTCGACTTGCAGGGGAAAGACGGTGACGACGAGATATCCGACACATCTGGTCCTCCAAATCCCTTGTCTGAGCTAGAGCCTCAGAACACGGGTTCCCAACAAGCTGACCCCCTCAATGGGCCCGTTGACGTGATTGCAACCCTCGATCTCCTGTACTTCTTCACTGGTATTGAACAACCCACTCAAGGCGGCCCAATAATTTTGAAGCAAGGTCCGCCTCCACCTAAAGTCTGCAAGCTATGCTCGTATGTACAGACTTTCTGATATCCATTCTGCTTTCTTATGACAAACAGCGAGAAATATGGATTCGATAAGTCTATGCTCCCCGGTGTAGCCAGATATATCTACGGGCCAACCACCGCAAACACGAATCTCCGAAGGCATCTCTACCAAGCACACGCTGAGGAGTACGACAAAGCGGTCTTGGAGTATAAATGGACATATAAGCTATCGAGCGAAGTTGGCAATGCATCCACCCACGCTGCTCGAGCATCTCGTAGTTGCAGATGATCAGGTGAGTCCCGACGCTCAGTTAATTCAAGACGGTCCTTGACAACGAGTGGCCCTCCAGTGACAAGGCCAGCTCTCAGCATATTCTGCCATGTAAATATGGTTTGCATCACCCATTCCGGTTCCAAGCGGTCGAGGTCTGTGGCCGAAGAGAAGGCTTTTTATATGGTGTCGGCGAGCAAGCGGCAGGGTTAGCAGTGGTGCAGTGGTATAGCAGTGGTACTGTTGCATCTCTCACGTTTGTACTGTATGTGCGGCGTGCGTTGCCTGTCTGTCCAGTGTGATGTGATCCGATCCGAGTATTCTGAGTCATGAATCTGATTCACATGAACGTACGCGACTCAATTGAACGTACACGATCTAACCGATAACGGTTGACAAGACTGACATCGTGGCATGTGCACGTGCACTCCCTTCGCTGCTTGCGGCTCACCCATTCACTGCCCATCTTACTTCCCAAGGTCCTCATCTCGTCTTAGTTATCCTGTTCACTTGCACTCACTTTGGGTTTAGCGACCGTCAGAACGCCATCAAAGTATCGTTCCCAGGCCCAGCGGTTCGGCGCTTGCACAGTGCACACATTTTGATTTTGAGTCGCTCGCCCAATGCTTGCCGACGGACCCGCAATTCAACGTCAATGTCATGGACGTAATCTATTTGGTTATTTTGGTCATTTTCCGTGGAGTGCCCGTGGGTAGCACAAGTCTCGGCCCACAAGCAATGCACTGGCGTCACAAATCCCCTGTTCTCTCGATTCCCCATTTCTCTTGAATCCCCCGTTCTCACTGATCCTTTGGTTTCTCTTCGTGCCATGGCTCCATGCAAGACAAAACAGCCCCTTGAACCGTCATCAGTAGCTGCACCTGTGGCTGTGGGACGAGTCAATGCCAAGGGTGGTTCTCGTCGCCCGAGCGCACGTCCCGTTGGCTCGTCTCAGACCCGATCAAAGGTGATTTTTCTGGGCCCTCTATGTACCTTTAGTCTTGAGAGACTCACCAGTTAATCTAGGCAACTACCACCCAACTCGACGCAGTCGTCAGTGCCGAAGAATTCGACTTGCAGGGGATAGACGATGACGACGAGATATCTGACATATCTGGTCCTCCAAATCCCTCGCCTAAGCTAGAGCCTCAGAGAACGAGTCCCCAACAAGCTGACGCCCTCAATAGACCAGTTAAATCAAATGTAGCCCTCGATCTTGTGCACTTCTTCACTGGCATGGGTCGTACTAGAGGCAAGCGTTCTTCGAACGGAGAAACGCCTCCACCTAAAATCTGCAAGCTATGCTCGTACGTACGGACTTTCGAATATCTATTCTGTTTTCTTACAACAAGCAGCGAGATATATGGCACCGATAAGTCTACGCTCCCCGATGGTGTAGCTAATTATATCTACGGGCCAAATACCGGAAACACGAATCTTCGACGGCATCTCCGCCAAATACACGCTGAGGAGTACGATGGCGCTGTTTTACAGCACAAGTGGTCATATAAGCTATCGAGCGAATTGGGCGATCCATCTACCCACGATGCTCGCAACAAACGCGACCCCGAGCTCCCATCATTTTCACCAGAGGCGTTCCTGGAGCATCTCGTTCGCTTCGTAGTTGCAGATGATCAGGTGAGTCCCGACGATCTCGCGTGCTTTCACACTCTCACTAGTCTTCAGTCGATTCGTGTTGTAGAATGCCCCGAGTTTCGACAGATGTGTATGGTTCTTTGCAAGACTCTCGTTGACGCCGACATCCCTCGCCGCGATAAGATGAGGGAAGCAGTCATCAGTGAATGGCGGAATTCATTCGAACGGTTGAAATCGGACCTTTCTGTGGGTATAGTCATTTTGTCTTTCCGCTTTGTCAACTGTCTTCGGTCATAGAAATCCTGCGGGCGGATCAGTTTCACTTCAGACGTCTGGTCAAACGCGAACCTAGAGGCCTACTTAGCGTTGACCGCACACTGGATCTCAAGTGACGAGTCAAGTGGACGCCTCGCACTTAATGCTGCACTTATCGGCTTTCATCGCCTCAAGAAGAAACACACAGGCGTCAATATAGCGAAGAATATCTTACACCTACTTGATCGAGCTAATGTTACACTCAAGGTATGTATTTCATATGATATCTATTCGCACGTTTGCCTTACTCTTTGTAGATCGGCCACTTTACGCTCGACAACGCCGAGAACAACGCTGTAGCCATGGAAGAGCTAGAGTCTCTGCTCGCCGAACGTGAGGCGTTCGCCACAGCTGACTTCGATCACCTTAAACATCGCGTCCGGTGTTACGCACACATCATTAACATCTGTTCGTCTCACGTCATTTCATCGATGACGTCTGTTTCAAAGGGGTATCTCTCCGAGCTCAAAGTTGCCGTCGATTCAAACCACATAGATTGCGATGACTCCGAGGATGAATTGGATGGTGGTGACATTGATATTGGTGATCACCATATTGACGAGTTGAAGCTGGGTGATTGCTACGATGACCATTCTAACCTTAAGGAATGGGTTGCGGGTATCAAGCGCGATCCCCTCAGGCGTGCTCGCAGAATTATTCGTCTTTTACGCTCTTCGGACCAACGCAGGGAAGGCTTTCGTAAGTTCATCCAAGACGGAAACGAACGACAATGGTTCTCTGAAAAAACTCAGAGTGGCAAACGTCGTATCGTCCAAGTTCCCGAGCTTCAACTTCTGAGGGATGTGAAGACGAGGTGGGATTCGGTTTTTATGATGCTGTGACGTCTAAGAGTTCTCCGGCCGGTAAGTTCATCTCAGCGACTGGACGGTGTTACAGTGGAGACTAATCAAATATCTAATGTAGGCTCTCGATCGGTATCTTAACACTGAATTGGTTGACTTCTCCGATTGGAAGCTGTTGGAAATTGATTGGTACATCCTTGAAGGGTTAGAAACTGTCTTGAGCGTGAGTCGTCTATTTAACCCATGGACAGTCACTCATGTGACAACAGGTTCCGCACGCGTGTCAACAAAGCATGTCGTCCGAATCCACACCGGTTTTGTCGCGTGCGATATCCAGTTTTGAGATGTTTATGACAGAATGGGAAAAACTCGGGGAACAGCACGAGATGCTCCGGCCCTGGACGGAAATCGGCCTGCGGTGGGCAAAGAAATACTACATTCGAATGGACGATACAGACGCTTATGTCGTCACAATGTGTCAGTCTTTGAATCAAGATTTGTCGCTCTAACCTCTGACTTCATTGAACAGTCCTCAACCCTGCTATGCGCCTCTCGTGGATCCAAGCTGAATGGGAAGGTCACTATATCCGGCGTGCCAAAGATATCATTCTGGCGCTCGTAAGACTACACAATTCAACTCCTCAGTCATCTTTCTCACGACTTGCAGATGCGTCAGTACCGTAGCCAGAAGTCGTCAACGTCTGAAGCTACAACGACGGATTCCCCTGTCCAACCCGATCCAGTGGTTTCTGTGGCTCCAACGCGATTCAAAGTCCAAGATTCTGTATACAAAAAAAAGTCCACACGTAATGTGTCCAGTGTGGATGTTGAATTCCAAAAATATGTTTCGGGTCCAATCTCGTCTGAGGAGACCAACATCCTGCGGTTCTGGGAGGTGAGGTGATTCCTATAATTGAATGGCGTTTTGGTACTACAACTAACTCCCTCAACAGGCTAATAGGTTGGAACTCCCAACACTGTTCTCAATCGCGATGGATTATCTCCCGATCCAGGCAACGTCCGTCCCTTGCGAGCGTGTGTTCTCGTCAGCAAAGGACACGGACACCGCGAAGCGAAACCGAATCAGCCCAATTCTCATGGAGGCCCTTCAAATGCTGAAATATTCACTCAAGAAAGAACGCCTCAACTTCATGAACGGATGGTCAATATCGGAAGCTGCCATGAGTATGTCGGTGCCAACTGGCGAGCTTAGCTCTCTCTTTGTGGATGATCCTGTTGTTTCGTTTGACAATTTGTTGAATGACCTTATTAACTACGATGATTGCGAGTCTTAACCCCAGCTTTTTTACGTCACTGCAATGAGAATATATTTTCCTTGGCCACGTTACTGTCTGTACTGACAGAGATGATCGCACAGCAGTTGCGTGCGATATTGTTGGTGTTTATTTGACATCGGAGTTCGCAATTTAGTGAACCGACGCATCCCCCAAGTTGACTTTACCCATCATTTCTCTCTCTTAACGTTGATGACGACTACGCGCCTTCGAAATCCACGACATACCTCGGAGAAGCGATTCTCTCCCTCGAAGTCAGATATTGTGCGTGTTGGTGGCCGGTACAGAGTATGTAACCTACTCGGTACTGGGGGATCTGGTGAGCTCGACTCTGACTCGAGTTTGACACACTTTCCTGAGTTCGTTAGGGAGTGTCTATCTAGGAAAAGACATTGCGACGGGGGGTGATGTTGCTGTGAAGATAGGGCACCCATGCGGCTTACCTTCAAGGCTCAGTCATGAACACAACGTGTATACAACTATCGCCGGTGGCAGAGGAATCCCTCGAGTACTCTGGTACGGCAAGGAAAGTATATATGAAGTTATTGTCCTCGATCATCTCGGAACTTCACTGGGCGACCTGATCGATCAGCTTGAGTTTGACCACAGGAAGACATTCTCGTACGCCACCCAAATGGTACGTTATATAAAACAAACAATCATACTAAACCTAAACACACCCTCACATGCAGCTCTTAGCAGTCCAGTCACTTCATGATCGACACTACATCCATCGTGACATTAAACCTGGGAATTTCATGATTCGTGCTGATAACCTTCCTCCTACCCTCTTTCTCATCGATTTCGGCTTGGCACGATTGTTCCAGTAATCCCGCAACTTATTTACATATCCCTTTCACAACGAATCATTCGATCGTTGGTACCCTTCCGTTCGCATCCATCAGTGGCCAGCAAGGCAATGTCCAGTCGCGTCGTGATGACCTAGAGTCTCTCGCCTATACCATCATTTATTCAGCACTCGGCGAGTTGCCTTGGACCAGCAATTCCGCAGGCAACGACGAGGAGGTAGTCCTCCGTAAGAAAACATCGATCACAGTGGAAGAGCTGTGCGAAGGCTTACCCGCTCCCTTCTGCAAATTCGTCACCTATGTCCGTTCTCTTGGCTTTGACAAGAAACCGGACTATCAGTTCCTTCATTCCATCCTCTTACAGTGCTCGGAAACCGTGACTGATCAGCCCATCAAAGCACCACCCCATGTCAGCGTGGACCGTGCACCTATCTTCACTAGTCGGGTGTAAGTGACCTCGCCCTCTATGAATAGCGGCACTAACTAGATTTATTTAGCCTTCGCTCTTCGACTCGCGCGATTGCTAAACCGTCTCGGTACATACATCAAACACCCGCTCGGGCCACTCGTACAAGGTCCTGGAAGTAGCATGTTTTCGTAGTTTGAGACGTTGGGCTTTGAGGTACATGTAGGCGATGATGTATCACGCGTCGATTTTGTTGTAGAGCTGTAGTTTGATGTATGGGAACTAAGATTTGACTACAATTTTCGCGATCTGGATTGGGAGCTGAGCCGCACTCTAGCCGGAGAAACGCCGGCTATTTTGGCGGCGCGGCTCGGCGCGGCTAAGTGGCATGGGTGCCCACGGCGCAGCTCGGCTAACAAGCTGACTGCCCGGCTAATTGTGGCTCGGCTAACGGCTCGGCTCGGCTCTTGTAGCCGCCGAAACACTAGGTAGGAAGCTCCGACTCTCAGTCAGGTAGCCCTGTCGACCATGGGCATTTGTTCTGATGGTGGTAAGCCGTGAAGTACGTTTTACGACTGTACCAGAACTTGAAGGTCTCCGTGCCACATGAAAGGCTGGAGTGGAGGTGCGTCTTTTATTAGCAGACTGGGCGGTTGGTGGAATGTCAGAGTTGTCGTCTTGGTTGTTGTCGACACTCCTCTTCTTCATCGTGGCTGTGTCGTGTGTCGCAGTCGTGTCAGGTGGCTAAGTTAGTATGTAATCAGGGGTGATCTACGTATTGCCATATTTGGGGCCATTGTCACCAACTCTCCGCCGAGTCCAAGGACTCCTCTCAGGCTCTGGGGTAATAAATGTTAATGAACTGTCGCCTCATTTCAGTACTACGCAAAGCTGACCTTTGGCACTAAGATCTCTTTGAAGTCATCCTCCTCGTCGGTGTGTGCTTCCTCGTCAACCACGTTACGGCAGATGCCAAGACAAACTGGGCCGAGGGTTGGGTCCTCGTTTCGTTTTATGTCATGTCAGTGATCGTGAGTCCTCTCTTTTAGGGTTGCCGCAGTTCAGTTCTGAACCGAAGCTCGAACCTGAACTTTTCTCTTCTCATCCAACGAAAAATACACAGTTTCACTGGCCTTCATGCTCATAATAGAAAGATGAAAGGAAGTTTTATTTTCGGATTTGCTGTAATTGAAGGTGTGCATCGGAGGCACAGTCCTGGGCGCTCCAAAAGCAGCCACTTTTTATCATCGCAATCACTTCACGATCGTCGCCCGACTCGCCCATCCCCTCAACCTCCGGTGCAAGACAACTGCGAACAAATCAAAGACCCTCCCGCCTTCACAGCCTCTCAATTTCAGACCCATCTCCCCGGCTTCATTCTCCCCTTTCCAACTCTGGACAGCGATGACCAACCTAAGCCGCATCGGTGTGACACTCACATACTATCATATTCGATCTTTTAGCCTCGTCTCATAGTTACTGACTTTTTCCTACTATATCTGGCGCAGCGTCAACATGTCTCAGTCTTCACGCTTGTTAATGCAGGCACTCAGTAGGGACAGAACCCGTATTTAGGCCACCCTCACTCATTGAGGAAGGCAAGCGGAATCCAGTGTATGTTTCTTCTCTTTCCCCTCTCACTTCTGCGTGTGCGACTCTCATCTTGTTTTCCTTGCTCAGAGTCACTCGGCACCAACGTCGGTGAAACTCCCATTTCCTCATTTTCTTGGACGACTCACCCTCCTTGGTGCCCTTGCAGCACTATCGTAGCTACATCGCTTTTACTCCGGTGGCCCCTTCACTCTTCTCATGGAAACCTCTGATCAGTGTGCAGTTGCAGCAGATGGAAGTCTCCTCGATGCCTCTGCTATTATCTTCTACAATGATCCTGACGACGACACCCCCCTCCCTAATCCTACTAACTCCGAGTCTGCAACCTCATCCATCCAGGTGCACCCCTTCTTTCAAGATGGATCAGCTCCAAGCAAGGTAGTTGCTGGGTCTCGCCGTTCCGTTCGCGTCATTCGCCCTTCAGCCCGTATCACCGACCCCAACAATCTGGAGGGTTTGGGTTCCGCAGCGATCAGGCACGGTGACGGCATCTGCCGAAGGGTCTCGGCGCGCTGCATGTTGGGCCAAACTCACTGACAGCGACAATGAAAGTGAGCATGACAACGAGATGGACGACATTGGGACAAGTGTCACTACTGAAGAGGAAGGCGGCGGAGATAGCACTGATGTTGAGCTTGTCGAAGACGCGTATCAAACCACCAAGGCCATGGGGGATGCTGATCGACAGGTACGTCTAAAGTTCCTTGTTCAAGCACATAGTGAGTACGTTCAATGATGTTTACTGTGTGTGCAGTTCCTTGGCAAGCCCAATAAGATTATGCGCACAGCCGACATCCGAACAATCTTCAAAGTTGACGCAAGGACAAACCCTGACACAGGCAAGATAGAGGAGGGGAACTGGTGCACAGTATGTGAGTAAGTTGCCTATCGTATTGAGCGTTATCAATATCTAACTACACTTCGTAGATCAGCAGGAGTTCTCAAGAAAAATTGCTTCCTTACTGGAAGCGTCTCGACTTTGCGCACTCATATTGCGAGGTATGTAATGATCACATCTTATATACATCACTAACCTAAGCTCCATAGAAACCCTGACCACATAATTTTATACACGACGCGGTGCAATAAGCTAAACATTGTCACCAACCATCGAGCTCTTTCCAAGTCGGCTAGTGTCACTGTTACGCCTCTCGTCTATTCTTGGTGTCACGCGCTCACTTGTACTTATATTCTCTCGCCCTGTGTACCACCGGCCCGCTCATAGCACCTTCCGGACTCCTTTCGGCCGTTGCCGCAATCTCGATACTTAGCAGCTATGTCTTCTTTTGTTTTGTTCCTACTTACCTTCCTATTCGGTCAGATGTTCCCACGCCATGTGAGTCTCAGTCACTTTGACTCACTTTGACTCCCTCCTACTATACTCCTCACGCGTGCGTCATTTCTCCACCTACTTACTCATAAACTTGTACGATTACTCAGTACCTTACGAAGCATCACTAAGTCGATTACCAACTCGCTTAGTGATCTCCTTGGCTCGCAATGACGCGGCCTTTCTGTACATGTATATTAGCACGCTTGTAAAGACCTAAGTCGCTTCAGACTTGGTCTCCTTTGTGAATTCAGGACCATAAACTTCCATTGAGCTTCGCTCGCTCGCCTTCGGCTCGCTCGCTTATTCCCTTGCGACTTGTTCGATCAGCTCCATCTCGCTTTGCTGGCTCGCCAGGTTTATTACTACACTCGCCGCACAGCTCGACTCCCTTAGTCACATTGTATCCTTTGCGCTTAGGTTCCAGTCCTAAGTCAGCTACCAGATCTAACTCCTGTTTGAGTTAGCTTACGCCTCGACGTACTGAGGTTAGCCTTGACGTACTAAGGCCCTTCTTATACAGAAGCTCATCGTGTAAGTAACTGCCATTGGGAGGTTGCTTACGCGCCATACGAGACAGTCCGCTCGTAACAGTCATGACCGCTGATGGGTAATTCATTCACGCCCGTCTACTCAACGATTTTAGATCAATATATTCCCTCAGGCTGATTCAAGGAAGCCTAGATGGGGTTATTGCCCGGCAACCTCGCCCTCCTACATTCTCAACAGCTGGCCTTCTTGATTATATGTTATGAGCGGACTATCTCGTATGGCGCATAAGCAACCTCCCAATGGCAGTTACTTACACGATGAGCTTCTGTATAAGAAGAGCCTTAGTATGTCAAGGCTAACCTCAGTACGTCGAGGCATAAGCTAACTCAAACAGGAGTTAGATCTGGTAGCTGACTTAGGACTGGAACCTAAGCGCAAAGGATACGATGTGATAAGGGAGTCGAGCTGAGCGGCGAGCGTAGTAATAAACCTGGCGAGCCAGCGAAGCGGGATGGAGCTGATCGAACAAGTTGCAAGAGAATGAGCAAGCGAGCCGAAGGCGAGCGAGCGAAGCTCAATGGAAGTTTATGGTCCTGAATTCACAAAGGAGACCAAGTCTGAAGCGACTTAGGTCTTTACAAGCGTGCTAATATACATGTACAGAAAGGCCGCGTCATTGCGAGCCAAGGAGATCACTAAGCGAGTTGGTAATCGACTTAGTGATGCTTCGTAAGGTACTGAGTAATTGTACAAGTTTATGAGTAAGTAGGTGGAGAAATGACGCATGCGTGAGGAGTATAGTAGGAGGGAGTCAAAGTGAGTCAAAGTGACTGAGACTCACATGGCGTGGGAACATCTGACCGAATAGGAAGGTAAGTAGGAACGAAACAAAAGAAGACATAGCTGCTAAGTATCGAGATTGCAGCAACGGCCGAAAGGAGTCCGGAAGGCGCTACAGTCGCTCAAAAAACCGTCCCAATGTTTGGCTGTTTTGAAGAGATTGACTTGGCATAAGTCAGATAAATTACATAATATTTTGAAAATAATGTATGTGATATTATGTTATCTCAGCTTTTGAACAAGCCCTAGATCATGTGATTTGGATTAAAACTGATGTAACGGTAAGTAAAATGAAACACCCCATCATTGGGACAGTTTTTTTACCCTTCATTATTTTACCAATACACCCTCTGTATTGACCTGGATCACTATAAGACCAAGTCCAAAAGTGATAAGGAAGATTATGTGACTTTGTTTATACATATTTGACATGCTGAAATCACTTCAGCCATCTTCTTTCCTTTTTATAACCACATGTGTCCCACATACTCTATCCAGTGCTTTACTTCTTTATAAAGGCTATTTTCTGCATCAAATTCAGTCCAAAACTAGTCTAGGGAAGTCTACCATTGGCAGAATTAAGAAGGAAGTGGATGGAAACAAGGAAAAAAGCAAATGGGGTCATTTTCCCAAGCTTTTGTATTACGATAGCTAATTTATCATTTGCCAAATCACTACTGAAGAGCTTAATAATGCTGTTTAGGCTGTCCATTTCATCATCAACATCCTTCCTAACCCTATCACACCCTAAACAGTCAAGAAGAGCAAATTTCACTATGTTATCAAGAAAAAAAGCCCCCTATTAGAAATATGACACCGGATAGACTGTCTCAAATTTGCCAAATGATATGAGAACTGAACAGTAGAAGACTGGAAAAGGGTCTTGTGATTAGATAAGACCCTTTATTTGACCACAGGACACTTCTTCAGTCTTTTATTGTTCAGTTTTCATGGCATTTGGCAAATTTAAGATAGTCTATTCAATGTTGTATTTCTAGTAGGGGGCTTTTTTTCTTGATAACATAGTGAAATTTGCTCTTCTTGACTGTTTAGGGTGTGATAGGGTTAGGAAGGATGTTGATGATGAAATGAATAGCCTAAACAGCATTATTAAGCTCTTCAATAGTGATTTGGCAAATGATAAATTAGCTATCGTAATACAAAAGCTTGGGAAAATGACCCCATTTGCTTTTTTCCTTGTTTCCATCCACTTCCTTCTTAATTCTGCCAATGGTAGACTTCCCTAGACTAGTTTTAGACTGAATTTGATGCAGAAAATAGCCTTTATAAAGAAGTAAAGCACTAAATAGAGTATGTGGGACACATGTGGTTATAGAAAGGAAAGAAGATGGCTGAAGTGATTTCAGCATGTCAAATATGTATAAACAAAGTCACATAATCTTCCTTATCACTTTTGGACTTGGTCTTATAGTGATCCAGGTCAATACAGAGGGTGTATTGGTAAAATAATGAAGGGTAAAAAAACTGTCCCAATGATGGGGTGTTTCATTTTACTTACCATTACATCAGTTTTAATCCAAATCACATGATCTAGGGCTTGTTCAAAAGCTGAGATGACATAATATCACATACATTATTTTCAAAATATTATGTAATTTATCTGACTTATGCCAAGTCAATCTCTTTAAAACAGCCAAACATTGGGACGGTTTTTTGAGCGACTGTATGAGCGGGCCGGTGGTACACATGGCGAGAGAATATAAGTACAAGTGAGCGCGTGACACCAAGAACAGATGAGAGGCGTAACATTACCCCTGTTTCAGGGTCTAATGACGCTTAATAAAGCGGCGCAAAGAAATATGAGGCTGTATCGTAGGTGGCGCGCGGAACGTGAAACGAGAAAGAGACGCAAACTCAAGGAAAGGTACCCTTAAGGTACACGATCGAAAGACGATCAATAGATGATGGGGGCGCTTGTCGTAGACATAAGGGGTGAGATGAAGCCAATAATGGCGGGGGCAGTCCGTAGCGAAAGCAGGAGAAAGGAGGCAATGAGCGAGCGAAACGCAGTGCACTATGTCCACAGGGATAACGGTGATGTAAATGGGGGTAGGAATGTGGATGCATGCGATCGAGTCAGAGGCCAAACCTTTACAACTTAGCCGCTCTCTTCCTCTCGAAGAACTTGGGGCCTCGGTCGCTGTAGCAGTGGGCGCGGATGTGTCCGAGCTGCCCACATTTGAAGCATTTGACGATTTTCGGGAAGGGAGGATACCGAGGGGCGCGAGCATCCTTTCGCTGTTGGAGTTGGTGTCGGAGGTTGTCCTCGATGACGTCCGCGGTTTCACGAAGGAAATCGACTCCATCCGTATCAATACGGTCACGCTGCGATGAAGCGTGAGGCGGAGCAACAGGAGCAAGGGGCGCAGTCTGACGAGCAGCGCGGAGGTTGCCTTTCGAGGAGCGGAAAGGATTGGGGTTTGCGTCAGTGCCGGAGTTGGTGATGGTGCCGTCGAAATGGACGGCGAGGTGGACGAATTGGTTGGCGGTGAGGGGGTCCGAGGAGAGGGCGTGGAGGATGTTATCCTCGTAAGCGTAGAGACGTCCTAGGAAGTTAGCACGTCTCAGGGCAGAGAGAACTGTTGTTGCCTCGTTGAAAGCCCTATACTCTGCCTCTTTGTCTCGGCGGAGGCGTTCTTCTCGGCGCTTGATCTCCTGTTGAAGGATGCGTTGCTCCTCCTTGTAGTATTGGTACTTACAGAGGGCAGCGCTGATGTGGTAGGGGAAATGGTTGTTGACGATCTGGTTGACCGTCGGTGCGAACCTGGAGTTAGCGTCCAGGAGGGTGAGTTCGCAGGTGCGAATGGGTGGACAAACGTAGTCCACAGGGATGGGTTGGAGAACGCGGTGGTGGACCGGGTATCCCTTGCCAAATGTGGCGGATACCTTGGAGTAACGAGGGTGGAGAGAATATGAGACGTACGGGGCAACGATGAGGCGTGCGGTGGTGGGGTCCGGAATGACAGTCCTGTAAAAGGTGGTGGCAAACGGATTGTTTACCTCCCATCCCATTCCGGGATGATCACCGCATACCGTCTGCTGGGGTGGATAGGTTTCGTCGCCTTGCGGGGGCGGTCCCCAGGAGTTGCGTGTCCACTCTTCTTCCTCGTTGGAAAAGGACCAGTCGTCAGGAATGGTGTTGATGGGAGAGGTGGCGATGGCGTCCTTGAAAGAGGTGGGGATTGTGGTGTTGTCAGTGATGGGCTCCTTGGTAGTGGTGCCTTGGGTGGTGACCTTCGATGAGCGGGCCTTGAAGTGGTGGGAAAGGGACTTGGCGAGGTGGCCAAGACTTCTTCCGGCGTGAGAGTTGGTGAAGTGAAGGGAGGGGTCGTCCTCGTCGCTGTCGTCATCGGTGGTGGTGTCGGCGGGGTCGATCTCTCCATCCTCCTGTTCAATCTTGATGTCGATCTTGATCGATGCAGGGCTGTTGGTACCGAAAGTGTTAGATGAAGGGACAGGCGGAGTCTCACGTTCACGCTGAATAGCGTGGAAGCAGGAGGGGTTGAGGGAGTCGCTGTCAAATGCACAGCTGACGTCCTGGAGGGCGGCCTGGAGTTCCTTGGGAGCTGTGTATATGATGGTGGGTCGCTCCTTCTTACTCTGGCCATTGGGTTTGTCGTTGATGGAGTCCGAGCTAACGGACATGCTGGAGGTAGAGGCGTTGTCTTCATTTTTGTTGATGAGGTCGTTGATAGACAGCATAGGTGTTTGAAGAACGATGAGGAGAGGATGGTGGAAAGAAGGGTGTAGTGAAGGTTGCGATGGACTGGTGGAGTGTATCCAAAGATGGGGACTTTGAAGCGTAAACCAGGGGGTCTTTATACTCTCTGGGTGGAGTTCTTCTGTGCGAGATACTCTTGCAGGAGTTCGGGGGAATGTAGGTCTGTAGCGTTGACCCAACTGTTGCTGGATACTGGATATCCAACCCACTTGATTAGGTATTGCTTCTTTTGTCTAAAAGTCCAGTCATCAATGATTTCTTCCACTTTGTACTCTTCTTCTCCATCAATCAGCTCAGGGGGTGGCTGACTGTGTTGTTCTCCATAAGCTTGTGTTTCATGATGGGGAATTAAAAGGTCGACATGGAATGTAGGATGTATCTTCCATTCTTCTGGTACTTTGATGCGGTATGTAACAGGGGATACCTGTTGTAATACCTCGAATGGTCCTAATCTCCGTGGAGATAGCTTCTTGGAAGGGGTTTTGATCTTCAGATTCCGTGCATCTAACCGTACTTTGTTACCTGGAACAAAGGATCTGGGCGGTGTTAGTGGCTTGATGCGTCTTTGTAGGGCTGTTTGAGCGTCTGCTCTTGTCTTGATTAGCTCTTTGAGACGTTCCTGTGCAGCAGGAACCGGATCTTCGGGGATTGAGAGCACTGCAGGAGGGTTCATACCAGTGATTAGTTCGTGTGGCGTGTGTTTGGTATGCTCGTGTTTCCAGGAGTTGTGTGCAAACTCTGCCATTGGTAACAGAGCGCTCCAATTGTTCTGTCGTCCTGAGACAAATTGTCAAAGGTAGTTTTCGACCCATTGGTTCATTCGTTCGGTTTGTCCATCTGTTCGAGGGTGGAAAGCGGTGCTGAGGTTCTGTTGTATACTTGTCGCTTTGCAAACTGCTTGGGAGAAATTGCTTCTGAATCTTGGATCTCGATCGGATATGATTCTTTTAGGAATCCCGAACCAAGGGAAGAGATGCTTGAAGTAGAGGTGCGCAACACCTTGACCATCTATGGTTTTCTTGCAGGGTATGAACTTTGCGGCCTTAGAGCATCCTTGATCTACAATGGTTAGAATGGAATCATATTTGTTTGAGAATGGTAAGTCTGTGATAAGATCCATTGATACATATTGGAACGGTCCTTGTTCCACATGTGTGTCGAAATGATAAAGTGGGGCGCGTTTCAGGTGAGTGATGACCTTCGATTCTTGACATTTTGTGCAGCCTTTCACATAGCTTTCGACGAATTCGTGTAAATGGGGGCCTTCGTAGTGTCGTCTGACAAGGTCCCATGTGTTAGCAATTCCGGGGTGTCCTCCAATTGGGGTGTCATGTATTTGATGAAGGACTTGTTTTCGTGTTTCAGGGTTGTCTGATAGGTAGATCTTGCGCACGAATAGGTGATCTGGCAACAAAGTAATGCTTTCATTAGGATTTACTCCCCCTTCAAAGTCCTTTCTTCGACTAAGAAGGTCAGCTATTGTGTTACTTTTGCCAGGAAGATGGATGAGTTCGAAATTGTAATCTTGTAAGAACTCGTGCCAGCGTGCTTGACGGGCAGTTATTTTCTGGGGTGATTTGAAATAACGCAGGTTGTCATGATCGGACCTGATCAGGAACTTCTGTTGTGCGCCTAATAGAAGATACCTAAATGCTTTCACAGCATAGATGATGGCAAGTAGCTTGCGATCATATATGTCGTAATTGCGTTCAGCAGGTAGTAATGACTTTGAAAAATAGGCGATCGGATGGCGTCCATCTGGGTAGTCCTGACTGATGGTGGCTCCTACAGCAATATTAGATGCGTCAGTGTCTAAAATGTAGCGTTTGTCAGGGTCTGGATTGCGAAGGACTGGGTAGGAGGTGAATATCTCCTTCAGGAGTGTGAACGTGTTGTTCGCTGATTCATCCCAATTCCATGGGGTATCTTTCTTGGTAAGATTGTGTAGTGGACGAGTAATCTGTGAGTAAGCCTGTATGAAGTCTTTGTAATAGTTTCCGAAGCCAAGGAATGAGCGTAGCTCTCGGAGATTGGTAGGAGTGGGCCAGTCAGTGATCCCTTGAACTTTGATAGGATCCATTTTGACGTGTCCTTTCCCTACTATTACGCCCAAGTATTCAACTTCCTTTTTGTGGAAGTGACACTTCTCTGGCTTGAGGAATAGGTCATTGTCTTGGAGTTTCTTGAGGACGTGGGTGACCTTCGTTCTATGTTCGCTAAGACTACCTTGTGTCGCGATTAGAATGTTGTCCATGTAAATGATGACGTCTCCTGAGGCAATTTCTTCTCGGAATGTGGCGTCCATCATTGTCTGGAATGTGGCTGGAGAGTTAGTGAGTCCGAAAAACATTACAGTGGGCTCGAAGAGTCCTCTGTTTGTTTTGAAGGCAGCCTTCCATTGATCGCCGTCCTTGATGCGGACATTGTTGTATCCCCAGCGGATATCGAACTTGGTGAACCATTCCTTGTTAATGAGCTGGCGAATGAGTTCTTTAATGAGGGGAAGGGGATAAGTGTTTCGAATGGTAAGCTCATTGAGCTTGCGATAGTCTTGGACTGGTCGCTGTTTACCGTCTTTCTTCTTGACAAAGAAGAAGGGCGATGCGTATGGTGAGTTCAAAACTCTGATATACCCTTTCTCCAGATGTTCGTCTAGGAAAGTGTCCAGGGCTTGTTGTTGTCCTTCGGCGAGGGGGTACGTCTTGCAGTCAAGCATAGGGGGTGCGTCAGATATGAGGTCTATGGCGTAGTCCCAATGGCGTTCTTTAGGGAATCGTTGCGATTCTTCTTCGCTGAATACCTTTCCATATTTGTGGTATTCAGTAGGGACTTGTTCTTGCCATGTGCGTTCGGTTTGATTAGCATGTTCTGCTGCTAAGGTTGTGACTTTGGTGGTGCGTTGAACCACAAGGTCTTTGTTTGGTACGAAGTTGTCTTCTGTTTCTTCGTCGTTCGTAAACTTGTCGAGGAGTGATTGGAACATTGCTCCTTCCAAGTTTGTCTTCATTATGGTGCCTTGGGTGTTCATCTTGGGGAAATGGCTGCGTTTCCGGATGGCGTCCATGGTAGTGGCTTCTATCTTGCCAGATAGAGTCTTCTTCTTCCAATCGATATCTGGATTGGTAGCGGATAGGAAGGGCATTCCTAGGAGTACGTGATCAGTTCCTAGGTCTACCACGTAGAAGGTTTGGATGTGTGACTTCTTCTCGAAGCGAAAAGACAGGTCCACTGCTTCGGTTACTTGTCCTATCTTGTTGGGGGTTCCGTCAACATTGCGGATTGCCTTGGGTTTGTGAAGTTTGCGGGTCGATATCCTCCACTGTTTGATTACATGAGGGGAGATGAAGTTGTCGGTCACGCCACTGTCGATCAGAGCTTCGACTTCGGAGATTAGTGATTCGGATCTGAGGTTAAAGAGAGTTGTGACTGAGCGATCTTTGGGAAGAAATGTGGCTTGAGGAAATAAGGCCCTGAGCATTGCCGCGTACTGCGGGCCATCTAAAAATTTATTCCCATAGCCTTCATTTCTTCGACCCATTGCTCGCGTTGATCTGCATCTAGGCGGTTTGTTCGGACTACGAGTGAAGTGACCTCGTTTTCTTCTTGTCCTTCTTCATCTTCTTCGTAAACTTCTTCAACTGTGGCGGCGCGTATCTTCGGAGTGTATCGTCCTCTGGGTTTGTTGTACTTGCGGAAGCCTTGCTTGGTAGGTTTCTGTGGTTGCCCTCCAAAGCGTGAGGTTCCGAAGTTAGTGGGTTTTCCAAAAGAGGAAGGAGACTGCCTATATGAGGACTGTTGACGCTTCTTCTTTGGGCATTCTCGTGCCATGTGGCCTTGTTGCTCACAATAGAAGCATCTTCCTTCTTGTTGGAGTCGCCTCTTGTCTTCCGAAGTGACGGCGCGGCGGACGAAGGTGTGAACTGGGGTGTCAATGTCCCTTGGTACGGTGTGATCGTTTGGATGGACCCATTTCTTGTTGTGTCCATTATGTCGTGGGGCATGCATGGTGTCCGTATAGTGCGTTGGTTTGACTTTCCATGACATACGATTGGCGAATTTCCGGGCTTCTGTTTGTGCTGCCGTAATCCATTCGTCAAGGGTTTCTGGTTGGCTATCACGATGCATTATTGCGTTCCATAGTTTTGGTGGGAGTCCTAATGCGAATAGTCTAGCAGTTCCCAGTGCTGTTTCGTCATATCCAGCATCTCTTGCTAGATGTTTGAACGCTGCGATGAATGTGTCAAGGTCTTCATTATTGGGCAGATAGAGTTTCTGAATGTTCGCTTGTGCTTTTTGTCGTTTGGTGGTATCTGTAGACGCAGTGTTAAAAGCGGCTACGAACTCGTCCCAAAGGACGTCTTAGTCTCGTCCTATCGGATTCTGTAACGGGCTCGCAGTCCAGCCGTCGTAAGTACGCCTTCTGTCAGCATCTATTCCCTGAAGAAGGGCATAACGGAGGACGTTGCACCTGCTGGGACATCTGACGAGGTCAGACGACACCGGCTCCTGGGATGAGGCTAGCACGTATGCCTCATGGACTGGGGTAAGTTCAGGGAACCGGCCCAAAAGAGTTTGAAGTTTTCTGGACTATGTTCTGATACGTACGAATGGGGCTAGATGGTATTGATCTGAAGGATCAATAGAAGCGCCACCGTGGGAATGACCTAGAGGGTCATTCTAGGTTCATGTTCTGATGGGATCACAACATGTCGGCGGCCTTCTGATTGGTGCGCTGATGAACAGTTATCTGATGCCCCTGGTCTGTGATATGTGCCTAGTTTGCGAAGTGTTTCAGAAGTGTTTCAGATACATGAGTACGGTTAGACTCCTACTATAGTTACTTACAGACTCCTACCTTAGTCTAGACCCAAGTACTATATAAGTAGCACTCCTTGCGCCTAGTAGAGGCCAAGTTGAGTCTCCTGTCCGACTACCTAGTCTAACAGTGATACGAGATACTTGTCCCCATCCTATTACCAAGGGAGGAGCATTGCCGTCGTTGCAATCCCCGTAACTCCTCGTGTCGAAGCCATCGTACTACTAAGGGAGGAGTGTCCCAAAAAGACGAACTCTGTAACCCCTTTGATACAGGAAGCTCAAGGGGCGCCAAGGCCTTCACCACTCCCCGAAAAGGGGATACAAGATAAACCAAGCAAAGCACCGGCGGTGACAGATTCTGTGTACGGTTGACCTTGTCGCTGAGGGATGCTACTTGATCGCCGACCCAATCGTCTACTTCGGGTCCTTTGATGAGCGATAGGGCTTGCATCGTGCGGTAGTATGGGGTTTGCATGATTTCGTGGTTGTCATTCATGCTTCGATACATTGCGAATTGTCTCTTGAACTTTTCGGCTTGGCTTCTGTCTCCGGTGAAGACATCTGGTCGTTCACCTCTGAGTTTGCCGGTTTGGACGTTTGCGGCCATAACTGCTGCTTGTACTGGTGCTGGTGCTGGTAGTGGTACAGCTACTGCTGGTAATGGTGCTGGTGCTTGTATCGGTGCGGGTGGATCTGGGATCTCTACTCCGAATACTGTTGCTAGTTCGACTTCGTCAAGGTACGCTGGGTACTCTGGTAGTTGAGGGTTTGCTGGTTCCCTATCTGTGATGTCAAGTACGTGTCGAAACTGAGCAGCTAAAACTGTTTGCTCTTGTGGGCTAAGACGTGCAGACGGTGCTGCTGTTGGTGCTAGAGTTTCTGGTGATTCACTACTAGGTGCGTTGTCTTCTGGGCTTGTCTCTGGTGATGGGCTTCTTGTCTGGTGTTGACTTGACGCTGCTTTGACAAATGGAGATGTCGCTGGGAGCTCTGGTGACGGTGACGGTCCTGCGAGGGGCTGTGTGTAGATGAGGAGACCTCGGGTTGATGTCGATGCTAGTGGTTCTAGCACGTATCCAGGGTGTTGTGGATCTGTGAGTCTCCAATAACCTGTGCCCTCTGCGTATGGTTCGATGCGATCGTCAAGTGAGGTGAAGAATCTTCCGTCAGTGTTGTATACCCAATGCCAATGATCGTTGATGAACTTGACTGGGTACCAAAGGTTATTGACAATGTTCTGGATGTGATATCCGGTGTGGTCAAGATACTCTGTCCAACGGACTTGATCTAGAACGTGTGCTGGAAGATCGGGTGTTGTACGAAGTGTGACTTGTACTGGTGCGTCTGGTTCTTCTGTGTTGAACGGTTGCAACAACTGAGCCGTTGTGTCTTCGAGGTGAAGGCCTTCAAAGATGAGGACCTTTGGTTACTCTTCGTTAGGAGTTGGATCTGGTACGTTAGATCTTGTGAAGACTTGGGTGCGCTTCGTTAGGCGGCTTTGAGAGACAGCGGTGCGCTTCGATGAGCGGCTTGGTTCACTTCGATGGTGACTTGGTGTGCTTCGTTAGGCACAGCGCGGTGCGTTGCGCGACGGGGTAGACTTCGTTAGGTCTGATACTTGGTGGCTTCGTGAGGCCGGGTTCGCTTCGTTAGGCGAGAGGGAAAGACTTGGTCTAATGTTACAAGCGGACTATCTCGTATGGCGCGTAAGCAACCTCCCAATGGCAGTTACTTACACGATGAGCTTCTGTATAAGAAGAGCCTTAGTACGTCAAGGCTAACCTCAGTACGTCGAGGCGTAAGCTAACTCAAACAGGAGTTAGATCTGGTAGCTGACTTAGGACTGGAACCTAAGCGCAAAGGATACGATGTGATAAGGGAGTCGAGCTGAGCGGCGAGCGTAGTAATAAACCTGGCGAGCCAGCGAAGCAGGATGGAGCTGATCGAACAAGTCGCAAGGGAATGAGCAAGCGAGCCGAAGGCGAGCGAGCGAAGCTCAATGGAAGTTTATGGTCCTGAATTCACAAAGGAGACCAAGTCTGAAGCGACTTAGGTCTTTACAAGCGTGCTAATATACATGTACAGAAAGGCCGCGTCATTGCGAGCCAAGGAGATCACTAAGCGAGTTGGTAATCGACTTAGTGATGCTTCGTAAGGTACTGAGTAATTGTACAAGTTTATGAGTAAGTAGGTGGAGAAATGACGCACGCGTGAGGAGTATAGTAGGAGGGAGTCAAAGTGAGTCAAAGTGACTGAGACTCACATGGCGTGGGAACATCTGACCGAATAGGAAGGTAAGTAGGAACGAAACAAAAGAAGACATAGCTGCTAAGTATCGAGATTGCAGCAACGGCCGAAAGGAGTCCGGAAGGCGCTATGAGCGGGCCGGTGGTACACATGGCGAGAGAATATAAGTACAAGTGAGCGCGTGACACCAAGAACAGACGAGAGGCGTAACATTATATTATTGAGCTTATCGTCGAGGAGGATGAGGTCATTATTCATGTGCTGTTATTATACCAATCTGATCAGTTTATTTCAGTCATTTTATTTGGTTGACAAGGGTTCTTTTCGCCGATTACTGATGTTCACGCGACCTTCGCTTTCTGAGAGCGACATCCCTCACCGAACCAAGATTCGCCAGGAAATTCTTCTCCGGGCTTATGCTGCAGAAGCGAATGTGCGCAACGCTTTGGAAAACATTGAGGGCAAGGTTTCATTCACCTTCGATACCTGGACCTCCGATGCACAGGATCCATATCTTTCTGTAACAGGTCACTACATTGCTGCACCTAAGGATCTGTAACCGGCTCCTGGGACGAGGCTAGCTTGTACGCCTCGTGGACCGGGGTAAGTTCCTGAACCGGACTAGTACTGTATGGATTGATCGGATCCCTTGTCATTGATGCGTGTAGTGCCTCGTTGTGATGTGGATGGACAGGTGGCCAGCATCGTGTTGTTTCAGATTGCTGTGTCCTCGGGTTTGCTTAGTGATACTTTGTACGAGTTTGTAGCCTTCTCGGTGTACTTAAGGACGACCAACTTGGCCAGGTAGCGGCAAGTTGAGTCTCTTGTCTAAATAACAAAAGCCTCTTCTCCTTCTATTCACGGCGGGGTCTTATCGACGGACTGATAAGGCGGGAACCCGTTACTCCAAAAGACCACTAAGCCACTGTAAAGGCTTAGCTTATGACTCGGCGTCCAGCCAAGGACAGAGTTACTCTACCCAAGTACGCCTTCTGTCAGGAGGTATTCCCCGACTTAGTGCACAAGGGAGGACGCTGCACGTGCTTCGACGCACCGAAGCCCAAGGAGGAGCCAACAACCACCGACGCAACTGAGCTCTAATCGTCTCGTCCACACCGGCGGTGACATTAGACTCAACTTTGTTAAAAACTACGGCTAGCAGCAGCAGAGACAGCGTAGACATCGACCACCCAGAACACCTCACAAAAGAACAACTACTCGTCACAAGACCCAACTCGAGAATCAGAAGACTCGAAGCATACGAATCGGCCAACAAGAAAGGGAAAGCCATCCAACTATTCTGCAGAACCAGCGACCTAGAGATCAAAGACACTGGACCAGTGACCCTATACAACGGAGTGTGGCACCGCATCCTACCAGGAGCAACTAGGAAAGACTTCGTACTCGGAAAGCCCGAACCCAGCATACACAACTTCGATATCAGCATCGAAACCAGCGACGCAACCACCCCAAGCATAGTGGTAGAAGAACCAACCAAAGAACCGGCCAAAGGAAAAGGACCGATCAGAGAAAAGCCAAGCAGAGAATCCTCAGACGACGAGGACAATCAAATAGACGAACAAATCCGTCGAAGCCCAATCCAAGGAAACACATCCTTCGCACAAGTAGTAGCAACGAAGCAGAAACCCCGAATCGTGCAAACCACCCTAACACAACCTCGACCAACAACCCCAATGGCCACCCAAACTACCACCCAAACCACCACCACCGCGACGACTGCCGCCCAAGCCAATGTCACCAAAGCCTTCCAGAAAGCCCTCCAACGCGCTCCCCCACCTGGAGGAGGCGGAGGAGGCGGTGGAGGAGGCGGTGGAGGAGGCGGTGGAGGAGGCGGCGGAGGAGGCGGCGGAGGAGCGGGACCGAACCCACTCCAACCAGTGGCTGTGGCACAAGATGTGCGAGCAATGGGTAAACTCCCGGAAACGTTCGACGGCGACAGAACCAAAGCCGACGACTTCATTGAAGAAGTAAAAGGGTACCTACGCCTCAATGCAGACGTGAGCGGCTTCAACTCGCCCATGAAGAAAATCGCCTTCACCCTTACCCACATGAAAGGAGAAGATGTTACGGGGTGGACCAGGGACATAGGAGCCATGCTCGACGCACTGGACCCCGTCGCCGACAACGTTCCCCTACTATGGGATCAATTCCTAACCGAATTCGCGGCCCAATACCTCGATTCGGCCAAGGAAGACCGAGCCCGCACCGCCCTGCAAAACCTAGCCATGAAACCAGGAGAGATAGACCTATACATCTCAAAATTCGAAGAGCTAGCTCGCAGGGCTGGCTACACCGCAGGAGACAACGCGACGACCCGACTCTTCCTGCTCGGCCTCACTCCCAAAACCATGACAGACGTCATGGCCAGCCCGCCAGTAAGGGGATACGAAGCCATAAAACAAAGAGCCATCGAAAGTACCATCGCCCAGAGAACCGTCTGCGACCTGCTCGCAATACGACACGACCCATCCAAGGCGGACAACAGAGCAAACTTCCCCTTCCAGCAAAACAGGGGACAACGACGCCCCTTCTTCCAGAAACCAGCGAACCCACAACCGTATCGGCAACCGTACCACTCGTCGAACGCCCCGAGGTGGATGAACAACCAAGCTGTGCCAATGGACCTCAGCAGGTCGAGAGCACCTAACACCTACCAACAAAGGGGAGGACAAGCGCAAGCACGAGGACGAAGCAACTGGCGCTCCAGGGCCAATGTCGCCAACTTCCCTCCCCGGAACACCAACAACGCCTGTTTCAACTGCGGAGAAATAGGACACTTCGCCCGAGCCTGCCCGAGCAAAGGAAAGGCAAGAGCAAACCTCATCGACTTCGACCCAAACGAAGAAACCGTCTACGAAGAAAGCGCCCCCGGGGTAGACAGGGTCGCCTTCCTTAAGGCGGAAATTAACGCGATGACCTTCGACGAGAAGCAGCAACTGGCAAAGGAAGTAGGAGAGGAGAGTCCACAGGATTTTCCCACAGCTTAATCAGGTCGGCACTGATTAAGCGGGGAAGCGATAGCGATAGCGATGTATATATATCAGCACGAAAATCAATGACAGTCCGATGCTACATCCACTCGATCGCAAAAAGAGCCGAAACAATCGCCCTGGTCGACTCCGGGGCAACAGAAAACTTCATGAACCTCACCTACGCTAGGTGGCTGAAGCTACCAATCAAACAGCTAGCAAGACCACGAAAGCTGTTCAACGTCGACGGAACAGAAAACTGAAACGGCGAGGTCAAGTTCTACACCGACCTGCAAGTGCAAACCGGGTCAACGCGAACCCAACTACGATTCTTTCTCTCGGATCTAGGAGACCACAAGGCGATCTTAGGGTACTCATGGTTCGCAGCGGCCCAGCCCAAAATAGACTGGAAGAGGGGCTGGATCGACCACACCCAACTACCGATCATCCTACGAGCCCATAATGCCAAAAAGGCAATCTTCGTACCAAGAGACCGAAATATTCCCCGAAAGGCTGACCAAGACCGATACTACATAGGTCGCGTTACAGTACACCCGGCCCAACCAAACGAAAACCCACCACACGCCATCCCGGCCGAATACGAACGACATAAAAAGGTATTCAGCGAAGAACAGTCGCAACGGTTGCCCAAGCACACCGTATGGGACCACGCCATCGAGCTACTACCTAATGCCCCGGCGACGCTCCCCGCAAGACTCCTTCCCCTCAACCAAGCCGAACGAGAAGAAATGCACAAGTTTGTGGCCGAACACCTAAAAAGAGGGACCATACGAGAATCGTGGAGCCCCTACGCCGCAAACTTCTTCTTCGTCAAGAAGAAGGACAAGAAACTACGCCCGGTACAGGATTACCGCCCAATCAACAAATGGACCGTGAAGAACAGAAACGTCTCCCCCCTGATCCCTCAAACCATCGACCGCCTCAGTGGATGCACCCTATTCACCAAGTTCGACGTGAGGTGGGGGTACAATAACATCCGCATTAAAGAGGGGGACGAGTGGAAGGCAGCCTTCCTCACGAGCGAAGGGCTGTTCGAACCAACCGTCATGTTCTTCGGTCTTACCAACTCACCAGCCACCTTCCAGATGATGATGAATACCATCTTCCGAAGAGAAGTTGCACAAGGATGGCTGTCGGTATACATGGACGACATCGCCATCCACACCAAACCAAGGAAAGGCGAGACCGAAGAACAACACCGACAAAGGCACACAGACTACACGCATCTCGTCCTCGACAAACTCGAGAAAAACGACCTATATTTGAAGCCAGAAAAATGTGATTTTGCAAAGGACGAGATCGACTACCTAGGAGTGATCGTCGGAAAGAACAAAATACGCATGGACCCCACGAAACTCAAAGGGGTTGCGGATTGGACGGTCCCCTGTACCCCAACCGAAGTACGACAATTCCTGGGCTTCACTGGCTACTACCGATACTTCGTCCCAAACTACTCAAAAATCGCCCGACCACTACTAGATCTCACAAAGAAAACCACCGACTGGCACTGGGGAGAAAGCCAACACCGAGCTTTCGAGGAACTTAAGTCGAAAATGTGCTGCAGCCCGGTGCTTACACAGCCCGACTTTAATAAACGATTCTACCTTCAAACAGACGCCTCCGCATACGGCGTGGGCGCCGTACTCTCGCAACGGGGAGAAACCTCACCAACTTTGGACAAACGTTCGAAACCAGTCACACACCCAGTCGCCTACTACTCCGCAATGTTCATCCCAGCAGAACGAAACTACGACATCTATGAGAGGGAGCTGCTAGCCGTGATGAAATCCCTCGCACATTGGCGACCATACCTAGGCTGGACAAAGGAACTGTTCACTATCCTAACTGACCACGCCAACCTCCAATACTGGAAATCACCCCGAAACCTGAACAGGCGAACGGCACGCTGGCACGCGGACCTCCAAGAGTACGACTATGAAATACAACACGTACCAGGGAAGGACAACGTCCCAGCCGATGCGCTATCACGACCACCAGGCATAGATCAGGGAAAGGACGACAACCAAGGAATCACCGTACTGCCACCATCAAAATTCATTAACCGGTCAAGCCTGGAAACCGCAACATTCCCCGAGGAGAGAAAAAGAATGGCCATGATCCTCGCTCACGACCACGCCACCGCAGGACACCCGGGAAGAGACGAAACGATAAGACGAGCAAAACAAGGACCACGATGGCCAGGGATGAACCAATGGATCGCCGACTACGTCAAAGGATGCGCAACCTGCCAACAAAATAAAATCATAACTCACAAGAAGAAGATTCCCCTGTTCCGCATAACGACTGACGAACGAACCCTCCCCTTCCAACAGGTAGCAATGGACCTCATCACTGGACTCCCGATGCACAAGGGGAAAGACGCCATCCTCACCATCGTCAACCATGGATGCTCACGAGCGGCCATCTTCCTCCCATGCTCCACGACGATAACGGGGCTGGGAATAGCCCAACTATACCTAGATAACGTCTACAGATGGTTCGGACTCCCCACCAAGATCATCAGCGACAGGGACCCACGCTTTACCTCGCACTTTGGCCGAGAACTGGCCAAAAAGCTAACCACCCAACAGAACCTATCAACGGCCTTCCACCCACAGACAGATGGGATTTCCGAAAGGAAAAACCAATGGGTAGAACAATACCTCCGACTCGTGACTTCATCGACCCCCGAGGACTGGACCCACTGGCTGACGATAGCGTCGGCAGTACACAACAACCGGAGAAACGAAACAACTGGCCTATCGCCCAATCAGATCCTTCTGGGATACGAACCCGAACTGCTCCCAGCGGAAACGCCCCCATCAAAGAACGAGACCGCTGAAAATCGAATATCCGTCATGAACGAAAGGAGGGCCCAGGCCATCGATGCCATCAACGAAGTCGCAAAAGGGAAATCAGTAATCCCATCACAATACAAAGTCGGAGATGAGGTCTGGCTCGAGGCAACCCACCTGAAGGTCCGGCATCAGAAGACCAAACTAGCCCCAAAACGATATGGCCCCTTCAGGGTCATCAAAGAAGTCTCTCCGGTGGCGTACAAACTGAAACTTCCCATCTCATGGAACATTCACGACGTGTTCCATGCGTCCTTGCTATCGCCCTATCGCGAAACGACCGCCCACGGGCCTAACTTCTCCCGGCCGTCACCAGACCTTATCAATGGAGAAGAGGAATTCGAGGTAGAACGCATCGAGAGTCATCGGCAATATGGGCGCACCAAGCGACTCCAATATCTGATCAAATGGAAGGGATATCCCGATCACGACAACACATGGGAACCTGCTGACCAGGTCCACGCGGACGACCTGATTCGGGACTACCACCGAAGACGCCCAACCCAGAAGATAAAAGGACGACAAGGGAGGCTGGAATCGCCATCTCCCTCACCCTGGCTTCCCGACCAGTTAACCAGCCTCTCCTCGAGTACTTCCGCGCCGACACAAAAGACTCACGACCGCTCCAACAGGTCATACTCCTGCACCTACAGTTCCACATCGTCCCCCGTCTACCCAAGAGGCCCCTCGTCGAACGACTCCACTGCACCGTCACCAGAGACAAAAAGCCCGCCTACTCCGAGTTCGCCCCCGGACAATCCTATCGCCACTGGGCCTACCTGTATCTCAACAAGCTCCCCCAAAGCCACGCCCTCCTACACCGCGCCTTCTGCCCCGACCAGTACTGCGTATTCCACGGGTGAGTCATGTCCGACACCTCCAACAACGCCTCTGTCTGCTCGCCCAAGGGGACCCCACCCCCAATGGCACCACCTCTCTCACCATCTACCGCCGCCGTCGGGCTCCAGCTCGAGCCGAACGACCCCAGCTCCCTCATGCACATCGCCCAGGGGCTCTTGGCCACCATCCGTAAGAGGGAAGCTGACCACCGCACCGAGTCCGACAACTGGTGCGAGCAGATGGCCTTACAGAAGCTCCGCTTTGAAGAGGCGCTGGCCCGCGTGCAGCCAAGGGAGGACGCACCGGAAGGGTACGTACTCAACATCAAAGAGAGGGCCCCGAACTTCGTCATCCCCATCCAAGACGGGTACTACCAACCTGCATGGTGGGTCAAGCAGCTCCCCGACGGTAGGGTCGCAGGGCTCCCCAAAAGTCACTCCCCCGACAAAACCCCCTACATTGCTGAGGTATACGCCGAGTGCGACGGCGACAACGAGGAGGACAACGTCATCCTTCCCTTACCCCCCTGGCTGCTCGCCCTCCTCAAGGGCAGCTCCAGTGTCTACAGCATGCTCGTTCAAGAGGTTCGCAACAACGGGGATTGGCCCCTCCAAGCCGAGGTCGCACGCTTCAGGGAGCTCGAGATCTCGCTCCTTGACATCAAACTCCGCATCGACCACCTCCAAGCTGAGCAATGAGGCATGCGGGAGGCCCAGGAGGCGTCAAGGGCGCGCCTCGAGCTGGCCCAGTTGGACAACAGGGCAGGCAACCTCCGGATGGTGGGGCGCCCCGAGCAACGCACCCGAGGGTTCAGAGGGAGAAGGACGGCCCAGTTCAGGGGAGGCATGGACTAGATGCGGACATCTAGTCTAGGTAGGGATGTGATGTAACCGGCTCCTGGGACGAGGCTAGCTTGTACGCCTCGTGGACCGGGGTAAGTTCCTAAACCGGACTAGTACTGTATGGATTGATCGGATCCCTTGTCATTGATGCGTGTAGTGCCTCGTTGTGATGTGGATGGACAGGTGGCCAGCATCGTGTTGTTTCAGATTGCTGTGTCCTCGGGTTTGCTTAGTGATACTTTGTACGAGTTTGTAGCCTTCTCGGTGTACTTAAGGACGACCAACTTGGCCAGGTAGCGGCAAGTTGAGTCTCTTGTCTAAATAACAAAAGCCTCTTCTCCTTCTATTCACGGCGGGGTCTTATCGACGGACTGATAAGGCGGGAACCCGTTACTCCAAAAGACCACTAAGCCACTGTAAAGGCTTAGCTTATGACTCGGCGTCCAGCCAAGGACAGAGTTACTCTACCCAAGTACGCCTTCTGTCAGGAGGTATTTCCCGACTTAGTGCACAAGGGAGGACGCTGCACGTGCTTCGACGCACCGAAGCCCAAGGAGGAGCCAACAACCACCGACGCAACTGAGCTCTAATCGTCTCGTCCACACCGGCGGTGACAGGATCGATCCCATGACTGGGAGCTCAAGTCGGAGCAGCTAGCGTTCACGCATTTCGAGGGTAACCACTCAGGTGCTAATATGGCAAATGTCCTTATCCGTACGGTTGATCGCTATGACCTGCACAATAAAGTACGCATCAATCTCCGTTAAGTCTTTCTTGCCTGACGCTGCTACTTCAGGTGGGCTGGTTTACTGCTGACAATGCGTCGAACAACGGAGTCGCTCTGCGAGAGTTCAACACACGACTTCTTGATCCGTCGTTTGATGCCAAGCAGCGTTATATATGGTACATCTATATTAAGACTTCTTTAACCAAAGCACCCTCTAATCGCTTTTACAGATGCATGGAACATTCTGTGGATCTCTCAGCTAAGACTTTTGTACAGGCTGTCACGCCCACTGAGTCATCTGCACGAAAAATCTTCAAAAAGACGAAGAAAACTCCCCAGGTCACAAGCAACGACGATTCTGGTGCACATCTCACTGATTTCAGTTTCGATGACAATGATGATGACGATGAGGAAAATGAAGGCGATGATGGAGAGGAAGAAGAGGCGCTGGAAGTGGAAGTGGATGCCGCTGACTCTGTTGGAAAAGCTCTTGTGCTCGTAAAGCAGGTATGTTTGACATGGTTGCTATCATCCTCACAGACGTTCACACTGTATACTACTCATTCAGATTCGTGCTTCTCCTCAGGCTCGGGCATTTTTTAAGAAGTCATGCCAGCAGGTTGACGTACCCATTCTGCAGCTTCTCCTCTGGATTCGTACTCGCTGGGCTTCTCTGTACGCGTTTCTGGACCGGCTTCTAATTTTGAAGAAGGTTTGACGGTTCTCAGTCAATGCGTTGATTACCATCTCTGATGCGATGCGATTAGGGAGTCAATCACTTCGTCCAGCTTGCAGATGATAGTGATGAGGTGTCAAACTTGAATGGAAAGTCGTACTCAGACTTTCGACTTCGAAAGCAGGACTGGGCCACAATGGAACTGATGCATGAAGTTCTCTGGGTATCTATTGAATACTGTACATATTGTGAGATACCCGGCTTAACCCTTTCGTTACAGGAACCTGCAACAGCCAAACAAACATTCTTGAGTGCTCGTGAGCCTACAGTATGGCGCACGATCCCTGTTCTCGAGTTCCTCCTCCAATCGTGGGAAAATATGGCTGAACTTCCGAGATTTTCTGAGGTCGAACATGCGATACAAAAGGGCCTGGAGAACCTCAACAAATGGTATCGTAAAGTAAACGACACAGACGCTTACTTTATTTGTCTTGGTATGTTATTCTTTTCTTCTGGACGTAATTGATCCTTATTGCTGTCATTGCAAGCTCTAGACCCAACCATCAAGACTGCGTACGCTGAAGAGAAATGGCAGCGGAAGTTTTATAGGGCTGGCATCCAGCGTCTCGAAGAAGTTGTAAGCTGACTTTGCCACATTTTGGTATCATACAGCGTGCTCATTTTATGATTTTACTGATAGTTTGATGCTTATTATGTCGCCCCTGCTGTTGCATCAGTTGCAAAACCGGGCACACCAGGCACACAGCACACTTCTAGTAAGCTGATGTTCCTGCTTCTCAAGCCTCTGGGTTAACAAAATTCAGGCTCTGCAAAATCTCAAGGTCAGTATGGATATGCATGGATGCGTGATGCAGTTCGTTCCCGCCAGGAAGTGGAGCAGGGGAGATTTGATCCCCGGGATGAGTTGAGAAGATATCTCGAGAGTCCTCTTGCAGAAGGTGTTGTGAATGTAGTTAGCCATTGGGGGGTATGTCAATTTTGATGGCTCGAAGTCGAACACCTGCTGATTCATGCCCAACAGCACCAAGCTGTAGAATACCCAACCCTTTCTCGGATGGCTAGGGACTACTTGGCTATTCAGGAGTCGGCAACACCTTCTGAGCGAGCATTCTCGGGAGGTGGGATCACAGGAACCCCAAGTCGTAACCGTCTTTCGGTTGCCTCCTTCGAAGCGTTGCAGCTTTTAAAAAGCTCCTATCGCAATGGACACATTGCAGCTGTGGACAATGCAACTGGGCATCTTGACTCTATCTTCGATTGTTTGGAGGCGGATTCCGTCGGTGATCACCTCAGTTTGGAGCTCTAAGTAAGTAGTAGTCTATGTAGCTTTCAATGTCACTCGTAAACAGATGTTTTGGTAATGTCTGGGACTATAGTAGTAGCTGCGACGACAGTACTATCATCGCAGCGTGCCAACTTGGCACGGGCCTGGACAACTTTGGCGGTCTGCAGGGCAGCATTGGTGGATCGGGGCCACACAACGGTCCAGGGCACTCCGGTGGACACTCTGGTGCTGGGAGTAGCAAAGGCTTGTTAGGAAGTAGAACGAAGAACTTGAAGGACGAGAATGACTTTGATCCAGTGGTGTTGAACGACGTCGCGGGGTGGTTGTGCACGCTGCGCTTGCACAAATATACACGCCCAATTTTGAGCGTATGACGTGGAAGGACACGGTCGTCATGGATGAGGTGCACTCGGGGCGCAGTGTCGATGCACTTGGGGTGCATGCCCGCATCGTTTGGCTCCGATCAACACTCCTGCCAGTGTACTTGAGCGAGGATCTCCGAGACTCAGGCAAAGAGTTGATGGATGATATCATGATATGATCTGCAGAATCGTCAGTATACATGTTGCAGTGCTGGCAGAGTGAGAAGGTACACACACGACACATGGTAGGCTGAGCTGCGATGAGCAAGAGTTCATCCTAAAAAAAAAAGGAAATACTTGAGTAACTTCGGTCCAAACCCTTGCTGAACCTGAACTGGACCGTCCCGAACCTGAACCGATGGTCTGGTTCAAGGTTCAAGAGATTCCCTGAACCGAACCTAAAGTTCAGTTCAAGGTTCAGCAAAATACCTGAAGAACCAGACTGAACCGGACTTCGGCAACCCTACCCTGATCCAAGCCAGACGTGCGAGATGTCACCGCCATACGGACGAGACGATTAGAGCTCAGTTGTGTCCATGGTAGTTGTCTCTTCTTGGGCCTTGGGTGTGTCAAAGCACGTGCAGCGTCCTCTCTTGTGCACTAGGTCGGGGAATACCTCTTGGCAGAGGGCGTACTTGGGTAGAGTGACCGTGTCCTTAGTTGGACGCTGAGTCATAAGCTAAGTCTTTGCAGCGACTTTAGTGGACTATGGAGCAGCAAGTTCCCGCCTTATCAGTTCATCGATAAGACCCCGCTTCGAATAGGAAGAGAAGAGACTTCTGTTATTTGGACAGGAGACTCAACTTGCCGCTACCTGGCCAAGTTGGTCGCCCTTAAGTATCCTAAGGAGACTACAAACGCGTACAAAGTATTATCAACCAAACACGAGGGGCACAGCAATCTGAAACAACACGATGCTGGCCATCTGTCCATCCACATCACAACGAGGCACTACACGCATCAATGACAAGCGATCCGATCAATCCATACAGTACTAGCCCGGTTCAGGAACTTACCCCAGTCCACGAGGTGTACAAGCTAGCCTCGTCCCAGGAGCCGGTTACACCACCCCTCCGCCTAGACTAGATGTCCACATCTAGTCCATGTTCCCTCTGAACTGGGTCGCCCTCCTCCCCTTGAACCCTCGGCTGCGTGACTCGGGGGGACCAACGGTGCGGAGATTACTCGCCTTTCGGTCCAACCTGGCCAACTCGAGGCGCGCCCTTGACGCCTCCTGAGCCTCCCGCATGCCTCTCTGCTCGGCTTGGAGGTGGTCGATGCGGAGCTTGACGTCGAGGAGCGAGATCTCGAGCTCCCTGAAACGCGCGACTTCGGCTTGAAGGGGCCAGTCCCCGTTGTTTTGTACCTCTTGGGTGAGCGTGCCGTAGACACTAGAGCTACCTTTGAGGAGGGCGAGCAGCCAGGGAGGTAGGGGAAGGATGATGTTGTCTTCTTCGTCGTCGCCGTCGCACTCGGCGTATACCTCAGCGATGTAGGGGGTCTCGCCCGGGGAGTGGCTTTTGGGGAGTCCCGCGACCCTACCATCGGGCAGCTGTTTGACCCACCACGCAGGCTGATAGTACCCATCTTGGATGGGGATGACGAAGTTGGGGGCTCTCTCCCTGATGTTGAGTACGTACCCTTCTGGTGCGTCCTCCCTTGGATGTGCGCGGGCCAGTGCTTCCTCGAAGCGGATCTTTTGCGTCGCCATTTGTTCGCACCAGCTATCCGACTCGACGTGGTAGTCAGCTTCCCTTTTGCAGATGGTGGCCAGGAGTCCCTGGGCGATGTGCATGAGGGTGTCAGGGTTTTGCGGGTTGAGTTGGAGGCCGACGGCGGCAGTGGATGGTGAGAGCGGTGGGGCCATAGGGGGTGGGGTTCCCTTAGTGTTTCGGCGGCTACAAGAGCCGAGCCGAGCCATTAGCCGAGCCACAATTAGCCGGGCAGTCAGCTTGTTAGCCGAGCTGCGCTGTGGGCACCCATGCCACTTAGCCGCGCCGAGCCACGCCGCCAAAATAGCCGGTGTTTCTCTGGCTAGAGTGCGGCTCAGCTCCCAATCCAGATCACGAAAATTGTAGTCAAATCTTAGTTCCCATACATCAAACTACAGCTCTACAACAAAATCGACGCGTGATACATCATCGCCTACATGTACCTCAAAGCCCAACGTCTCAAACTATGAAAACATGCTACTTTCAGGACCTTGTACGAGTGGCCCGAGCGGGTGTTTGATATATGTACCGAGATGGTTTAGCAATCACGCGAGTCGAAGAGCGAAGGCTAAATAAATCTAGTTAGTGCCGCTATTCATAGAGGGCGAGGTCACTTACACCCGACTAGTGAAGATAGGTGCACGGTCCACGCTGACATGGGGTGGTGCTTTGATGGGCTGATCAGTCACGGTTTCCGAGCACTGTAAGAGGATGGAATGAAGGAACTGATAGTCCGGTTTCTTGTCAAAGCCAAGAGAACTGTCACCGCCGGTGGTTCTGTAGCTTTGTTTGCTACACCAGGTCACTTGTAGTGCCCGTCGATAGCGAAGACCTTGGCGTCTTCGGGTGCCCTTATAGTGGGGAGTTTCACGGAGTTTGCACAGGTAGCAACACTCCTCCCTTAGTGGGTAGGTGGGTAAGGAGTATCTTGTTTCACTGCTAGACTAAGTAGTCGGACAGGAGACTCAACTTGGCCTCTACTAGGCGCAAGGAGTGCTACTTATATAGTACTTGGGTCTAGACTAAGGTAGGAGTCCGTAAAGAACTATAGTAGGAGTCTAACCGTGCACATGTATCTGAAACACATCACAAACTAGGCACATAACACAAACCAGGGGCATCAGATAACTGTTCATCAGCGCATCAATCAGAAGGCCGCCGACATGCTGTGATCCCAACAGAACATGAACCTAGAACGATCCTCTAGATCATTCCCACGGTGGCGCTTCTATTGATCCTTCAGATCAATACCATCTAGCCCCATTCGTACGTATCAGAACACAGTCCAGAAACTTCAAACTCTTTTGGGCCGGTTCCCTGAACTTACCCTGGTCCATGAGGCATACGTGTTAGCCTCATCCCAGGAGCCGGTGTCCTCCCCCTGACCTCGTCAGATGTCCCAGCAGGTGCAGCGCCCTCCGTTATGCCCCTCTTCAGGGAATAGATGCTGGCAGAACGCGTACCTTCGGTAGTTGGACTGCGAGCCCGTTACAAGAACAGACATAGGTGACGAATTTGCAGAAGGGAGCGGGTAAGCCTTCGCACAGCTCTTCCACTGTGATCGATGTTTTCTTACGGAGGACTACCTCCTCGTCGTTGCCTGCAGAATTGCTGGTCCAAGGCAACTCGCCGAGTGCTGAATAAATGATGGTATAGGCGAGAGACTCTAGGTCATCACGACGTGACTGGACATTGCCTTGCTGGCCACTGATGGATGCGAACGGAAGGGTACCAACGATCGAATGATTTGTTGTGAAAGGGATATGTAAATAAGTTGCGGGATTATGGAACAATCGTGCCAAGCCGAAATTGATGAGAAAGAGGGTAGGAGGAAGGTTATCAGCACGAATCATGAAATTCCCAGGTTTAATGTCACGATGGATGTAGTGTCGATCATGAAGTGACTGGACTGCTAAGAGCCGCATGTGAGGGTGTGTTTAGGTTTAGTATGATTGTTTGTTTTATATAACGTACCATTTGGGTGGCGTACGAGAATGTCTTCCTGTGGTCAAACTCAAGCTGATCGATCAGGTCGCCCAGTGAAGTTCCGAGATGATTGAGGACAATAACTTCATATATACTTTCCTTGCCTTACCAGAGTACTCGAGGGATTCCTCTGCCACCGGCGATAGTTGTATACACGTTGTGTTCATGACTGAGCCTTGAAGGTAAGCCACATGGGTGCCCTATCTTCACAGCAACATCACCCCCCGTTGCAATGTCTTTTCCTAGATAGACACTCCCTAACGAACTCAGGAAAGTGTGTCAAACTCGAGTCAGAGTCGAGCTCACCAGATCCCCCAGTACCAAGTAGGTTACATACTCTGTACCAGCCACCAACACGCACAATATCTGACTTTGAGGGAGAGAATCACTTCTCCGAGGTATGTCGTGGATTTCGAAGGCGCGTAGTCATCATCAACGTTAAGAGAGAGAAATGATGGGTAAAGTCAACTTGGGGGATGCGTCGGTTCACTAAATTGCGAACTCCGATGTCAAATAAACACCAACAATATCGCACGCAACTGCTGTGCGATCATCTCTGTCAGTACAGACAGTAATGTGGCCAAGGAAAATATATTCTCATTGCAGTGACGTAAAAAAGCTGGGGTTAAGACTCGCAATCATCGTAGTTAATAAGGTCATTCAACAAATTGTCAAACGAAACAACAGGATCATCCACAAAGAGAGAGCTAAGCTCGCCAGTTGGCACCAACATACTCATGGCAGCTTCCAATATTGACCATCCGTTCATGAAGTTGAGGCGTTCTTTCTGTAGGAAGCTAAACGCGCATACACGCTTACTTCAGCTTCCGGAGAGAGGAACTGAATACGATTGCCCTGTAACTAACCTAAACGCGCATACACGCTTACTACATACATAGTTAGTTACATGGTCATGAGTGGGAGAAGATACACTACTAACCTTCAGCTTCCGGAGAGAGGAACTGAAGGTTTGGGTATCGTAAACTATCTACTTTATATATGTGCTCCCAACACTGCTGTTGGGGTACCATCATTGTAAGTTTAGTTACTATAAAGGGTGCTACTCGAAGGTTCTTTTGTCCCCAAGGAAAAAGGAGAAGAGAAAAGGAAAGCTACATTCTATGCTGGTCATTCGGACCGTTTTCTCCGACACGCAGCGGTTGTATCTCCAACACTTTCTTGAGTGAATATTTCAGCATTTGAAGGGCCTCCATGAGAATTGGGCTGATTCGGTTTCGCTTCGCGGTGTCCGTGTCCTTTGCTGACGAGAACACACACTCGCAAGGGACGGACGTTGCCTGGATCAGGAGATAATCCATCGCGATTGAGAACAGTGTTGGGAGTTCCAACCTATTAGCCTATTGAGGGAGTTAGTTGTAGTACCAAAACGCCATTCAATTATAGGAATCACCTCACCTCCCAGAACCACAGGATGTTGGTCTCCTCAGACGAGATTGGACCCGAAACATATTTTTGGAATTCAACATCCACACTGGACACATTACGTGTGGACTTTTTTTTGTATACAGAATCTTAGACTTTGAATCGCGTTGGAGCCACAGAAACCACTGGATCAGGTTGGACAGGGGAATCCGTCGTTGTAGCTTCAGACGTTGACGACTTCTGGCTACGGTACTGACGCATCTGCAAGTCGTGAGAAAGATGACTGAGGAGTTGAATTGTGTAGTCTTACGAGCGCCAGAATGATATCTTTGGCACGCCGGATATAGTGACCTTCCCATTCAGCTTGGATCCACGAGAGGCGCATAGCAGGGTTGAGGACTGTTCAATGAAGTCAGAGGTTAGAGCAACAAATCTTGATTCAAAGACTGACACATTGTGACGACATAAGCGTCTGTATCGTCCATTCGAATGTAGTATTTCTTTGCCCACCGCAGGCCGATTTCCGTCCAGGGCCGGAGCATCTCGTGCTGTTCCCCGAGTTTTTCCCATTCTGTCATAAACATCTCAAAACTGGATATCGCACGCGACAAAACCGGTGTGGATTCAAACGACATGCTTTGTTGACACGCGTGCGGAACCTGTTGTCACATGAGTGACTGTCCATGGGTTAAATAGATGACTCACGCTCAAGACAGTTTCTAACCCTTCAAGGATGTACCAATCAATTTCCAACAGCTTCCAATCGGAGAAGTCAACCAATTCAGTGTTAAGATACCGATCGAGAGCCTACATTAGATATTTGATTAGTCTCCACTGTAACACCGTCCAGTCGCTGAGATGAACTTACCGGCCGGAGAACTCTTAGACGTCGCAGCATCATAAAAACCGAATCCCACCTCGTCTTCACATCCCTCAGAAGTTGAAGCTCGGGAACTTGGACGATACGACGTTTGCCACTCTGAGTTTTTTCAGAGAACCATTGTCATTCGTTTCCGGCTTGGATGAACTTACGAAAGCCTTCCCTGCGTTGGTCCGAAGAGCGTAAAAGACGAATAATTCTGCGAGCACGCCTGAGGGGATTGCGCTTGATACCCGCAACCCATTCCTTAAGGTTAGAATGGTCATCGTAGCAATCACCCAGCTTCAACTCGTCAATATGGTGATCACCAATATCAATGTAACCACCATCCAATTCATCCTCGGAGTCATCGCAATCTATGTGGTTTGAATCAACGGCAACTTTGAGCTCGGAGAGATACCCCTTTGAAACAGACGTCATTGATGAAATAACGTGAGACGAACAGATGTTAATGATGTGTGCGTAACACCGGATGCGATGTTTAAGGTGATCGAAGTCAGCTGTGGCGAATGCCTCATGTTCGGCGAGCAGAGACTCTAGCTCTTCCATGGCTACAGCGTTGTTCTTGGCGTTGTCGAGCGTAAAGTGGCCGATCTACAAAGAGTAAGGCAAACGTGCGAATAGATATCATATGAAATACATACCTTGAGTGTAACATTAGCTCGATCAAGTAGGTGTAGGATATTCTTTGCTATATTGACGCCTGTGTGTTTCTTCTTGAGGTGATGAAAGCCAATAAGTGCAGCATTAAGTGCGAGGCATCCACTTGACTCATCACTTGAGATCCAGTGTGCAGTCAACGCTAAGTAGGCCTCTAGGTTCGCGTTTGACCAGATGTCTGAAGTGAAACTGATCTGCCCGCAGGATTTCTATGACCGAAGACAGTTGACAAAGCGGAAAGACAAAATGACTATACCCACAGAAAGGTCCGATTTCAACCGTTCGAATGAATTCCGCCATTCACTGATGACTGCTTCCCTCATCTTATCGCGGCGAGGGATGTCGGCGTCAACGAGAGTCTTGCAAAGAACCATACACATCTGTCGAAACTCAGGGCATTCTACAACACGAATCGACTGAAGACTAGTGAGAGTGTGAAAGCACGCGAGATCGTCGGGACTCACCTGATCATCTGCAACTACGAAGCGAATGAGATGCTCCAGGAACGCCTCTGGTGAAAATGATGGGAGCTCGGGGTCGCGTTTGTTGCGAGCATCGTGGGTAGATGGATCGCCCAATTCGCTCGATAGCTTATATGACCACTTGTGCTGTAAAACAGCGCCATCGTACTCCTCAGCGTGTATTTGGCGGAGATGCCGTCGAAGATTCGTGTTTCCGGTATTTGGCCTGTAGATATAATTAGCTACACCATCGGGGAGCGTAGACTTATCGGTGCCATATATCTCGCTGCTTGTTGTAAGAAAACAGAATGGATATTCGAAAGTCCGTGTGTATGAGCATAGCTTGAAGATTTTAGGTGGAGGCGTTTCTCCGTTCGAAGAACGCTTGCCTCTAGTACGACCCATGCCAGTGAAGAAGTGCACAAGATCGAGGGCTACATTTGATTTAACTGGTCTATTGAGGGCGTCAGCTTGTTGGGGACTCGTTCTCTGAGGCTCTAGCTTAGGCGAGGGATTTGGAGGACCAGATATGTCAGATATCTCGTCGTCATCGTCTATCCCCTGCAAGTCAAATTCTTTGGCACTGACGACTGCGTCGAGTTGGGTGGTAGTTGCCTAGATTAACTGGTGAGTCTCTCAAGACTAAAGGTACATAGAGGGCCCAGAAAAATCACCTTTGATCGGGTCTGAGACGAGCCAATGGGACGTGCGCTCGGGCGACAAGAAGCACCCTTGGCATTGACTCGTCCCACAGCCACAGGTGCAGCTACTGATGACGGTTCAAGGGGCTGTTTTGTCTTGCATGGAGCCATGGCACGAAGAGAAACCAAAGGATCAGTGAGAACGGGGGATTCAAGAGAAATGGGGAATCGAGAGAACAGGGGATTTGTGACGCCAGTGCATTGCTTGTGGGCCGAGGCTTGTGCTACCCACGGGCACTCCACGGAAAATGACCAAAATAACCAAATAGATTACGTCCATGACATTGACGTTGAATTGCGGGTCCGTCGGCAAGCATTGGGCGAGCAACTCAAATCAAAATGTGTGCACTGTGCAAGCGCCGAACCGCTGGGCCTGGGAACAATACTTTGATGGCGTTCTGACGGTCACTAAACCCAAAGTGAGTGCAAGTGAACAGGATAACTAAGACAAGATGAGGACCTTGGGAAGTAAGATGGGCAGTGAATGGGTGAGCCGCAAGCAGCGAAGGGAGTGCACATGCACATGCCACGATGTCAGTCTTGTCAACCGTTATCGGTTAGATCGCGTACGTTCATGTGAATCAGATTCATGACTCAGAATACTCGGATCGGATCACATCACACTGGACAGACAGGCAACGCACGCCGCACATACAGTACAAACGTGAGAGATGCAACAGTACCTCTGCTATACCACTGCACCACTGCTAACCCTGCCGCTTGCTCACCGACACCATATAAAAAGCCTTCTCTTCGGCCACAGACCTCGACCGCTTGGAACCGGAATGGGTGATGCAAACCATATTTACATGGCAGAATATGCTGAGAGCTGGCCTTGTCACTGGAGGGCCACTCGTTGTCAAGGACCGTCTTGAATTAACTGAGCGTCGGGACTCACCTGATCATCTGCAACTACGAGATGCTCAAGCAGCGTGGGTGGATGCATTGCCAACTTCGCTCGATAGCTTATATGTCCATTTATACTCCAAGACCGCTTTGTCGTACTCCTCAGCGTGTGCTTGGTAGAGATGCCTTCGGAGATTCGTGTTTGCGGTGGTTGGCCCGTAGATATATCTGGCTACACCGGGGAGCATAGACTTATCGAATCCATATTTCTCGCTGTTTGTCATAAGAAAGCAGAATGGATATCAGAAAGTCTGTACATACGAGCATAGCTTGCAGACTTTAGGTGGAGGTGGACCTTGCTTCAAAATTATTGGGCCGCCTTGAGTGGGTTGTTCAATACCAGTGAAGAAGTACAGGAGATCGAGGGTTGCAATCACGTCAACGGGCCCATTGAGGGGGTCAGCTTGTTGGGAACCCGTGTTCTGAGGCTCTAGCTCAGACAAGGGATTTGGAGGACCAGATGTGTTGGATATCTTGTCGTCACCGTCTTTCCCCTGCAAGTCGAATTCTTTGGCATTGGCGACTGCGTCGAGTTGGGTGGTAGTTGCCTTGGATTAACCAGTAAGTCTCAAGACTCAAGGTACGTAGAGAGCCCAGGAAAGTCATCTGGAAAACCCTCCCTACCAAATTTGCCATATATTTGCAAAGGTCCTAAAAATATTTTTAAAAGGCCTGAAAATATTTCCCCAGATTTGCAAAGGCTGGAAACTATTTTCTGAATTTGCAAAGGCCAGAAAATATTTTCCAAATTTGACAAATACTGAAAATGCCATGAGGGGTAAGGGTACCTGTCTAGACAGACAAGGTCAGAAAGGGTTTCAAGGTATAATACCCCATACCCATGCACTCAAAGTGGCTGGTGGGCACTCTGACACAGCCCATTCCAAGCATACCTCATGATACTAATTGGATGGTTTCAAAACATAATTCTACCAATTGCTAGAAATGTATGTGATTACATTGGTATTGCCTCTTCTTCCGCCACTACCATCTTTTCCTCAACAGCCTTACGCTGAGCAGCATCGAGACCCTTCGTAGCAGTGCGCACCCGCTCGCCATACGCCAGATACTTCTTGTCGGTTCCGAGGAGGCGGTCCCACCAGCGGAACGAGGTAGAAAAGTTTTTCACGAACACCATGTGGTGGAAGTCATGGTACTCCGTGCCCGACTAAAATGGAACGATGTGCTGGAGCGACTAGGGGAAGTCTTCACGTGGGAAGAGAAGTGTAAGTGTCAGTGTCAGTGACTCCATTTTCGTCATCAAGCGCGAGCACGACGACGACATAGACTTACCGTATCCGGAATGGGCATCAATGGCCTGGAAAAGACGGAGGGTGATCCAGATGCACACGGTGACTATGTGCAAGTCTTGCTCGACCCAACAGTAGAGAGTGGTCCGAGAATTGTGCCCGTTCCAAGGATCATGACTTCGAGAGGATGTGCGTACTCAGCGGTGAGACCGAAGGGTGCAGAATACTTGTGGTGGAGCTTGTGAATATGTTTGTAAAGCAAGGGTGTGTGGAGGAGTTGATGAGCGGCGGAAAATATTGAGAGGGTTGCGTGCGTCAGAGAGCGCCCCGAGGGAAAGCAAACGGCGAAAAACGAACAGAAATAGTGGAACATGTCCTCGAAGAAAAAGGAGAATGCAAGTTGCATAAGCATAGTTTGCCACAACGAGAAAGGCACCTGCCAAGTGCTCATGCCAAAAGACTCAGCGACGGGGTGGAAGAGGAAGATCTGTGGGGGACCCAGTCAACGAGCAGACAACCAAAACGGATGGATTAAATGGCGTGCTTACAGCTGGCCCCTCAACGGTGAAGTGGGAAAAGAGGACACCCTTCGTACACTCCCACTGCTCCTCTGGCATAGGGACCTTGTTGGGTTGCAACTTGCGAAAGCATGGGATTGCATCAATGATGATCCACGGTAAACAGCGACCGAAATAGACGGTCTGGGCAAGCAAAGAGGGGTCAGTCTATGTATAGTATGGAGGGGACTCAGGGCGATTACCAGATCAGCCCGCGTCGCATACACAAATTGACCACACACCGACTTTGGCTTTTTGGGAGCTACAGCCAACGAAGTAAGGGCGGCTGACGCAACAGCCTTAGCAGGCTTTACTAGGGTAGAGTTTGATCCGTGGCTGTGCGGGATGACAGGACCCTCGACCGGGCTCGAATCTGCTGACACAACCTGTGAGCGTCGGGCGGTGAAACCGATGACGCGGGAGAGGTCGAGGCCAAGCGGGAGGCCTCTGGGGTATCGGGATGTTCGGATCGAGGGACTGGGAATAACGGGGGCGTCTTTGGACAAGGGTACGCAGGAAGCGAACGCAGGAATAGAAGAGGAACCCATACTTGGATTTATATTATTTCCCATACTTTGGTGCGAGAATGGAGCAGGTGCTGGCTGAGGGAGTACCATCGGTGGATAGGGGCCTGGACCAGCGAAGTCCTGCTGGACCCGAGCTTGAAAATCACGTAACGTCATAGGATCGACGTTAAGCTGCCACTCCAGGTAGGAGCGTATCTCCCCTTCCTTTCAGTGTATCGATGTCGTCCAAGCAAGAGAGAGGGGGCACATAGTCTTGGATCTTCGTCCTCTGCATAGCTGGTAGAACATGTTTGCATGGTCTGGTGGCAAAGGGACGTCACCAGTTGGACCCGACGCGGGTATGTTAGGCACCTTCGCGTTGTGCACCGGTATGGTGGTGGCGGTGGTGGTGGCGGTGGCAGAGGCACCCAAACCACAACGCCTAGATGTTACCACGGTAACGACAGAGCTTGAAACGGTTAAGATGGAGGATGTTGGTGATGGTGTAGTTCGGGAAGCTCGAGTCGTGGGAGACGATGATGGATGTGTAGTGAGTGAGGCCAGTAAGATAGTTCTCAAGCCAGGCAATGTTAACAACATCCAAGTGGTTAGTTGGCTCATCGAGTAGAAGGGTGTCAGCCTTGAATACATCGCACGGGCGAGCGCGAGAATGCGCTTATCGGACAGAATAAATTGGAGCACAGAGGTATCTTCTTCGGAGCCATCCATGTCGCGCTTGACATAGAATGTGCGAACCTCATCAGGAGATGAGAAGCCCTCGACCTGGCAATCGGTAATGGTGCGCATCAAGGTAGACTTTCCGATACCGTTCTTGCCACAGAGACTGTAGCGGTGACCGAGTTTACGACGGAGATCGGCGGTTGTGAGCAAAATCTTGGCACTGCAGTCGGCGAGAGAGAATTGGCAGTTGCAGCGATTACCAGATCAGCCCGCGTCGCGTACACAAATTGGCCACGCACCGACTTTGGCTTTTTGGGAGCTACAGCCGACGAAGTAAGGGTGACTGACGCGACAGCCTTAGCAGGCTTTACTAGGGTAGAATTTGATCTGTGGCTGTGCGGGATGACAGGACCCTCGACCGGGCTCGAATCTGCCGAAACAACCCGTGAGCATCAGGCGGCGAAACCTATGACGCGGGAGAGGTCGAAGCCGAGTGGAGGCCTCCGGGGTATCGGGGATGAGGGGGGATGAGGGGTATGTTCAGATCGAGGGACTGGGAGTAACGGGAGCGTCTTTGGACAAGGGTACGCGGGAAGCAATAGAGGAGGAACCCGTACTTGAGTTTATATTATTTCCCGTACTTTGGTGTGAGAATGAAGCAGGTGCTGGCTGAGGGAGTACCATCGGTGGATAGGGGCCTGGATGAGCGAAGTCTTGCTGGACCCGAGCTTGAAAATCGCGTAACGTCGTAGGATCGACGTTAAGCTGCCACTCCAGGTAGGAGCACATCTCCCGCTCCCGCTCCATCTGGTTGATCTCCTGAAGCGGACTTGTTAAAGTAAGTGTCGTCACAAATAATCTTGGAAGCAAGCATACAGCGCGGCGAATGTTAATGATGAGTGCAGCGTCGTGCGGTGAAGAGCATAAGCGATGAAGTGGTCTAGCCGTGGGGGTTGGGGTAGTAGAAGGCGGTGGGCGCGTCCGGGTGTGTGATAAGTGCCTTATTGTATGCGAAACTGTAGGTGGCAACGCATTGCGGTCACCGCGACTGCTAAATTCTTCAATAAATGTGTTTCAAACGATAAATAGCATTGAATATATCCTAGAAAAATGTCACATACATATATCTGTGTGATGTAGAATTTACGAAAAAGGTCCCACATAATTCAAGCACTGTAGGACTTGTCCAATCGCGAGGGGCCACAGGACCAAAGTCTGGAAACAAATGCACACTTCGGCGAATGTTGGCAACAGGGATAACACTTGCTAATCGCATTCCGTCCTTCATAGAACACTTTATTTTATACAGCAAGTGATTTGGGTCTGGCGCTCTGGGAATCGAGGAGAACCACTCGACATAGGCGAGGTGCTTAGGTAGAACCATGCCCGGTGGAAATAATTCAGCGATAACATTTTCAGGCAGAGAAAATACCACGCGAACTTGGCCAATTCGATATCCTGTGCCGGAGTATCGCATTAGTAAAGAATGAAGCAGAAATACATTGAAAATGTCAAATTACCCGCAACACCTGTTTCTTGACCAGTCCCATCATTGATCACTGCTGTGTCGAATCTTGCAGGAACGTCTCGATTCCTTTTATCCTTCCGAATAGGCCGAGAATGAATAGAATCCACAACGGACTCCCTTGGACCTCCGACAACATATGGATCGTAACTTGTGAACTTAATTTTGTGGTACACATTCACAGCATTGAAATGGAATTGAACGTTTGCTATGGCTTGTTGAAGTTGAACTCCATGAAGATGGGGATCGCATACACCTACAACAAATTGAGCAAGGGCGTCCTGAAAATTGATTGCCCCATAATTGCGAATAAGACTTTGGAACCGGACACCCTTTTTCGAAGGATGTTTGGTCATTTGAAGCTGACGCCTGTACAGTATGCCTGGATTTTGTCGTTCTCCTCGTGTTGGGTTAGGCTGTCGATGTCCTGAAGTTCTCCATTTGATATATTTGGCATGGCGGAAGATTTTTTCGTGACGCTCAAGCCAGACTGTCATCTGTGGGAATTCGTCCTTCCCATTTGTCGCATCCCAAGCATCCTTTGCAAGATCGATATGAAGGCGTTCGGTATATTCGGTGTTGCAGTTATCAGTTGTGCCAAACAGCTCGATGTACATGAGGTAGTGATCGAGAAAGTGGAGTTTGGGGATATTGAAATTGTCGCGTATGCTCAAGTCAACAAAAATGTCTTTGTTGTCATGAAATCGCTTCAAAGCATCTCGAAGAAGCTTGAGTGTCTCTGTTGTATGCATAGGATATTGAGCGAGAAAGAGGAAATCGAGTAAACCACGAATGGCTCGTAATAGTCAAGATGGAGAGCGACCACCAGGGAGACGAATACTGATGATGAGCCCCAAGAGAACGCTTGCCATCTGCGCATGTTCTTTTCCGGTTACCCTGGAGAGTGTCGAGATGCCTTTCATAAATAGTCGAATATTGTGGTTTGGGGGTAATCGGCAGCACCGCGCATCAATCTCTGCACTGCTGCAACATTCCTTTATCCAAGATATGAGGTGACGAATCACACCCTGATATAGCTGATGCAGAATATCAGGAGTGATGGAACGAAAGATATGCGTGTATGGGAGCCGCTCCCAGAATGGATGATAAATCGGCTTAACTCCAGCCCCTTCGCATGCTTTCTTGAACTCTGTGGGATCGACATCGGCTTTACTGAGAGCTTCTAGGATCATGCAAAAGTCTCGTAATGGGTATTCTTTTCCATCTTCCCCAATTTCATCACGGGGGATAGGGCATGATGGGCACAGCCCAGTCTTGACACCGGTAATCAGAACTTGTTCTTGATAGTCAGTGGGTACACATGCGAGTATAGGGTGGCAGCGGAAAGCAATACCATCGCCACGGAACATCTGGACACCCTCAATGCCTGCTGTCTCAAGAGGTTGAAATATCCGGCCCATACAAGAGTGGTATAGATTGGCTAACATGCGTCGACGGGCAGACTTGTTAGATACATGCTCGAGCCGAGTACTGGGAAGATATGCAAGGAGGACATGAGAGTGGTGTGAAGGCTTTCGTCTGATTTCTTTGGGTAAGTTTCCAATAGTCAGGTAGACTGGATACACTGTTCTTCCGCCAAAGTCGGTAAGCTGGGTCTTGTCAGATGATATAATAACGGGCACAATTGTCGCACCTGGCGTATTGGCTTCAACAGCTTTCTGGAACCGGAATAACCATTAGCACATTAGTAGGATAGACGATTAGGGATCTTACTTGTGTGTTCCACCACCACCGACAAGTATTCATCTCGTGCATCATCTTGTTAGTGCAGGTTGCATCTTCATAATGGCGTTCTGGCGCAAGAAGCAAGTGGGGTGTAAATTCGGGATCACTAAACAGATACTTGATACAGTCGATTATGTTGCGACTATACATCTCGAAGACTTCGCCGCCCATAACTACTGAATCGCATTGAAATTTAGGTATCTCGGGAAGGGAGGAATCGATGATATTGTTCAGCTGCTGTGAACTATGATAGGAAAGCCCTAGACGCTCGCAAACCTGTATAAACATAAGTACGATGCGAAGCGATCAGCATTTATGCTCATACTCACCCCATTAATCTTTAGCAGTTTCGTAAAAGTCATTGAGCTAAGCCCACAAACTTTTGCCCAATGGGCTACCTCCCAATCTAATTGAGATAAGAACGGAGCCCAAGGATTATCTGGATCCTTTAAGCATGTCCTGTACGAGTCGTATCTTGGAAGAGCTTGGATATTTGCAATGGGAGCACCGGCTTTAGCTGATGGAAATGCTTCCACCACTGGTGTCTTTCGGAATGCTTCCTCAGCTGCCCATCTAACCTCTCGTGCTTGGTACAGGTCAGTTTCCACTTCCTGGTCGTTTTCTGGCTCGTCTACGTCCATACCCCCCTCTAGTTGCTCGGGAGCTGGTGCTTCTCCATAGTAATCATTTGCACCGTACATCAGGTCCTCCTCTTCATCGTCTTCGTCATCATCTTCACCATCAGAACCCTCAAAGTTGAAGTCCAAATGATTTGCAACCTCAGTATCGTCTGTATCCGAGTCAGGCCCCAGTATTTCTCGGAATGCCTTCGCCAAAACTGCACGGCATGCTGGTTTCTGTGTTTGCCGAAGGTGGTTATAATATCCTCGGGAGAACGACTTCCCGCAGCCAGGACACTGAGGCATAGAGTAGGCAGGGCAATTTAAATATTGAGAAAAGCGGCCAGTTGAGGTGAGTCGGCTGTCAGTATGCAAAATGGACTTAGGATTTCACGACAAGATTACCGGAAATTTGGCAACGAATCCAGACATTTTGTGACAAATTGGGAAATTTTGTGACAAATGCAAAATGGAACTGAACTGAACACGCGTCAGCCACACGGCGTCTTTCACTACCATCTTTCTCTGCCGTCTTCGTCCCCTTCAACATTTACACAATATTAAACTCACCATGCCTTCCAAGAAACAGACTCAGAACAAAAATACCGACACAAGAACACCAGCTCAAAAGGCAGCAGAGACCAGGAAGGCCAACAAGGCAGCGGAAGAGCAGAGAATGCGAGAGCTGCTCGAAAGTAGTGAGTTCCTCTATATCACCCAATCTAGTGAGTACTCTAGATTCTGACTCAGCTTCGTAAATATTAGCAACGATGCCTCGTCTAGCAAAACAAAGTGCTTGCCAAGGTGGGCTGCCAAGCTCTAGCGAGAATATATCGCATGTATAACCACCCACCCCGACCTCCTAGCGTGGCAGCCTTCCACTCAACGGAAGAGAAGGAAGACCAGTAAAGCCGTGGACAGTGGGACAGCCAAACAACTCAAACAAACGAGGACCAATGATGAGTTGGAGAGCGAGTCAACAGGCAGCAGGCGTGAGTTCACTTATGTATCACAAGTACACTGCAGATCACATACTTACTTTCCTTTTACGGCCTATAGAAAGGTTCCTTGCACCGGTAATGGAAGAATCCGAGGAGGACACCCTGATACCAGAATCACCGAGTCCGTCTATCGCATCGCTTTTGCCACCAGCAGAGTTTCAGGCTCACTCTAAAATCCCAACAGTGAAGGCGAAGAAGATTTCGAGACCTACAGCGGAAGAAGACAGTGATGGTAAGCGTGGTTGATGCCAATATACTATTAATGTTTCATACTGATTACATTGTTGTTTTACTAGCTGCGAAAATTGCGAAAACTGCTACCCCACCAAAACGGCGCAAAGGTAAGCTCACAAACAATATATTTTCCAAACTGAAATAATTGTATATAAAGCTCTCGTGGGACGTGTTGCAGATGACACCTCTAGCAGCGACCATGAAACTCATAGCGATGAGAACAAGTCCCCAACTCATAGTTCGCATGCAGAGGATTTAGACGGTGGCGAAACCATGGATCTCGATGAAGACACAGATCTCAATGGCCAAGACCCGCATCATCTCTGCAACATTTTTACAGCTGAGGTATGTTTAGATTTCAATCGGTGCAGCCACTAAAATTGGCATTTTCTCTTCAGCGCCCGACTTGGTCCAGTCCAAAAGGGCCAGGGTCATTGTTCGATAACGATGACAATATATCTATAGAGCCTCGCAAAAATCAGTCAGGCCGGAAGGATTATTCTGCATTGTTCGCTGAATCGGACAGCGACAACAAGCAAACTCCCACTGGATCTGGACCAAATCAGGCGCATGGGTCGCCACCTGAAGGCCAACACGAAATAACACCTAAGCCTGCGAAATCTCGCCGCCAGAAAGCTTATGATTTCGAGGTTTGTAAACGCATCTCTCTTGCTTGAAGATCACCTGCGTAGATGTTGAATTTTTTAGAAACCTCATTGGGAGGAATCAGCCGACAAAACTGATAAATTTTAAATGGGGAGCGAATAAGAAAGGATGAAAGCGATTGCATTCGAGGCTCGACTGAGAGCCTAATTTAACTACTTTACAAGTACACTACACAGATCAGCGCGAGAGATGATCGTATAGTACAAGATCGAGAGATTACAAACATAGGAGGTGTACACTAATCAACGACGTCATACACTAATCGCTAATGACTAAACTAATTATATAATACTACGCTCGTCCTTTAGACGGCGCGCTTGATAAAATACCAGAGAGAAATCGTCCTTAAGACGATGGAGAACAGAGGGAACATACATACATCAGATATCTGGAAGTCGTGCATTGAGTCAAAGGCCGTGAATGAAACTAAAGGCCATGCGCCATAGGGCGATTATTCCAACAAAAACTCCTAGTAAGCAGCCGCCTAAACAGCACATCAAGATCGAACGGGCCCACGAGGATACTATCCCTTCCGCTCAGAGTCAATGGCCACCCGAAGCTTGCATCATCCACCCATTATCCGGCGACATCAAACTTATGGATCAACACCACAAACTTGCAGAAGTCATCCATGAATCATTCAAAGTCATTACGAAGAAAACATTGTTTGAAAATGCTTTCCCTTCTATTGAGTCTCGTCCTAAACTGGCTCGGCACTGCCTTTATATGGCTGCTAAAAGCAAGAACGCTAATGCAATCAAGGAGCGAGTTAAAGAAGATGAGAACTTCGCTCGAAATCTTCAAGATCTGGTAATTTTGTCACCATTTTGTTTCTCATTTTCTAACATAGCCATAACGCTTTCAGGTAGTCGCTCGTGCTGGTACGCTTCGAACAAATGCAAAGGATTCAGCTGTCAAGGCTGTTTCTGCTGGGTATAATCTCAATGGTTCCGATCGTAAAAAAATTGCCGATCGTGTCGAAGAATGGTTAAAAGATGACAAGTATATATTTCCACTGCGCGATGGTGTAAGTAATTCTCTTATCTGACTTATATATGCATTTACGCAAACTGAGCTTCAGGCAAAGAAGCTCGACTTCGATAATCCTTTCCATCACCCAGTCATTGTGTCCATCCTACGAGAAGAATTTTTCCAGAAAGTGAACTCCTTTGGAAGAGCGCACTCGAAGCTTTTTGTTTCTAGCCATAAACGCCGCCCCGAACCTGAACTCCCCAGTCCTATGGTTGCGCTCGTGGCTACAGCCGTTTGTTTTTTCTTTTATATATATGTATCGTTGGGCTAAATATCATGCTCATAATTAGATCTACTGTGCCTTGCGTGAATGGCATACCGGTCAACGCCAAAATGCTGCTTTTTCGCAAGCCACTTTCGAGGACACTTATCAAGGCCATATCAATACATTGGGTGAACTCCAGACAAGGCATCCCAACCAGTATCATCGTGTGTTGTCCGAGTTATATAAGGTGGTGGCGTTTGTGCTTTTTTGTCTCCAGGCGACATTCTATTACTCATACAAATTCCTAGCAATTCGCATGTTCGCTTAAGTGCGGCTTCAAGTTCGGCACTCAAGATGATGCATCTCGATGAGGTCGACAATGAGGATTAGTTATGTGGCATCCTCTTCATCACAACAATGTAGATGCTGAATGTCTCAAGAATTGCAACCACCACTCCATTTATGCTATGTCTTTTTAACAGTTCTTACAGTTGATTACATTCGAGATTACTTTCTATCATTTGTTACTGCTTCATACATGACTGATATAAATGATAATTGTGGTTGATTGATAACTAATTGTGAAGCATTGAACTGAATGAAAAAATGGGAAATGGCATCAAACATTTGGAAATTTTTGGAATATTTGACGAAAGTTGGGAAACTTTAGCCATATTTGAGGAAACTTAAAATCGGACCTTCCGAATTTGACAAATTTGACAAACCAGCATATTTGACATATTTTCCCATATTTGAGGATATATCTCCAAATATGCTTGGGAGGTTTTTCCTGATGGTCACCTTTGGTTGAGTCAGAGACGAGCCAATGGGACATGCACTTGAACAACGAGAAGCATCCTTGGCATTGGCTCGTCCCACAGCCACAGGTGCAGTGTAACCGGCTCCTGGGACGAGGCTAGCTTGTACGCCTCGTGGACCGGGGTAAGTTCCTGAACCGGACTAGTACTGTATGGATTGATCGGATCACTTGTCATTGATGCGTGTAGCGACTCGTTTTGATGTGGATGGACAGGTGACCAGCATCGTGTTGTATTAGATTGCTGTGTCCTTGGTTTTGCTTCGTAATATCTTGTACGCGTTTGTAGTCTCCTCCAGATATTTAAGGACGACCGACTTGGCCAGGTAGCGGCAAGTTGAGTCTCCTGTCTAAATAACAAAGAGTCTCTTCCCCTTCTATTCCAAGCGAGGTCTTATCGACGTACCAATAAGGTGGGAACTCGCTGCTCTACAGCCCACTAGGTCGCTGCAAGGGCCTAGCTCATGACCCAACGTCCCCTTAAGGACACGGTTACTCTACCCAAGTACGCCTTCTGCCAGGAGGTATTCCCTGACTTAGTGCACAAGGGAGGACGCTGCACGTGCTTCGACACGCCGAAGCCCAAGGAAGAGAAGACTACAACCGACACAACTGAGCTGAAATCGTCTCGTCCATACTGGCGGTGACATTAGACTCAACTTTGTTAAAAACTACGGCTAGCAGCAGCAGAGACAGCGCAAACATCGACCACCCAGAGCACCTGACAAAAGAACAACTACTCGTCACAAGACCAAACTCGAGGATCAAGAGACTCGAAACTAACGACCTGGCTAACAAGAAAGGAAAAGCCATCCAACTATTCTGTAGAAGCAGCGACCTGCAGATCAAAGACGCTGGACCAGTAACCCTACACAACGGAGTGTGGCATCGCATCCTACCAGGAGCAACCAGAAAAGACTTCGTACTCGGAGAACCCGAGCCTAGTATACACAACTTCGACATTAGCATCGAGACAAGTGACGCAACCACTCCGAGCATCGTAGTGGAAGAACCGGCCAAAGAAAGAGGACCGGCCAGAGAGAAACCAAGCAGGGATTCCTCAGACGAAGAGGACAACCAGATAGATGAGCAGATCCATCGAAGCCCGATCCAAGGAAGCACATCCTTCGCACAAGTAGTAGCGACAAAGCAAAAACCCCGAACCATACAAACCACCCTAAAACAACCTCAAAGGACAACCGCGATGGCTACCCAAACCACTACCCAAGCCACCACCACCGTGACAACTGCCGCTCAAGCCAATGTCACCAAAGCCTTCCAAAAAGCCCTCCAACGCGCCCCTCCACCAGGAGGCGGTGGAGGAGGCGGCGGAGGAGCGGGACCAAACCCACTCCAACCAGTTGCCGTGGCACAAGATGTACGAGCAATGGGCAAACTCCCAGAGACGTTCGATGGCGACAGAACCAAAGCCAACGACTTCATTGAAGAAGTAAAAGGATACCTACGCCTCAATGCAGACATGAGCGGCTTCAACTCCCCCATGAAGAAAATCGCCTTCACCCTCACCCACATGAAAGGAGAAGACGTCACGGGATGGACCAGAGACATAGGAACCATGCTCGACGCACTAGATCCCGTTGCCGACAACGTTCCCCTGTTATGGGAACAATTCCTAACGGAGTTCGCGGCCCAATACCTCGATTCGGCCAAAGAGGACCGAGCCCGCACTGCCCTGCAAAACCTAACCATGAAACCAGGCGAGATAGACCTGTACATATCGAAATTCGAAGAGCTGGCCCGCAGGGCTGGCTACACCGCGGGAGACAACGCAATGACCCGACTCTTCTTGCTCGGTCTCACCCCTAAAACAATGACCGACGTCATGGCCAGCCCACCGGTAAGAGGATACGAGGCTATAAAACAAAGAGCCATCGAAAGCACCATCGCCCAGAGAACCATTCGCGACCTGCTTGCAATACGACACGACCCAGCCAAAGCAGACAGCAGGGCAAACTTTCCCTTCCAACAAAATAGGGGACAACAACGCCCCTTCTTCCAAAAACCAGCGAACCCACAACCATACCGGCAACCATACCACTCATCAAACGCCCCGAGATGGATGAACAACCAAGCCGTGCCGATGGACCTCAGTAGGTCAAGAGCACCCAACTCCTACCAACAAAGAGGAGGGCAATCGCAAGCATGGGGACGAAACAACTGGCGATCCAGAGCCAATGTCGCCAACTTCCCCCCCTGGAACACCAACAACGCCTGCTTCAACTGCGGAGAAATAGGACATTTCGCCCGAGCCTGCCCAAGTAAAGGAAAGGCGAGGGCAAACCTCATCGATTTCGACCCAAACGAAGAAACTGTCTACGAAGGGAACACCCCCGAAGTAGACAGGGTCGCCTTCCTCAAAGCAGAGATTAACGCGATGACCTTCGACGAGAAACAACAGCTAGCGAAGGAAGTAGGAGAGGAGAGTCCACAGGATTTTCCCACAGCTTAATCAGGTCGGCACTGATTAAGCAGGGAAGCGATAGCAATAGCGATGTATATATATCAGCACGAAAATCAATGACAGTCCGATTGTAACGGGCTCGCAGCCCAGCCTTCGTAAGTACGCGTTCTGTCAGCATCTATTCCCTGAAGAGGGACATGGCGGAGGGCGCTGCACCTGCTGGGACATCTAACAAGGTCAGGCGACACCGGCCCCCGAGATGAGGCTAGCACGTATGCCTCATGGACCGGGGTAAGTTCTGGGAACCGGCCCAAAAGAGTTTGAAGTTTCTGGACTATGTTCTGATACGTACGAATGGGGCTAGATGGTATTGATCTGAAGGATCAATAGAAGCGTCACCGTGGGAATGATCTAGAGGATCATTCTAGGCTCATGTTCTGATGGGATCACAACATGTCGGCGGCCTTCTTATTGATGCGCTGATGAACAGTTATCTGATGTCCCTGGTTTGTGATATGTGCCTGAGTCTGTGATGTGTTTCTGATACATGCGCGCGATTAGACTCCTACTACAGCTACTTACAGACTCCTACCTTAGTCTAGACCCAAGTACTATATAAGTAGCACTCCTTGCGCCTAGTAGAGGCCAAGTTGAGTCTCCTGTCCGGCTACCCAGTCTAACAGTGATACAAGATACTTGTTCTTGTCCATCTACTAAGGGAGGAGCATTGCCGTCGCTGCAAACTCCGGGACTCCCTGTAACGAACCTACGGCTTAGCACAAGAGGAGGGTCGTCCACACAGACGAACTCTGTGACTCCCCCACAAACGAACGCACACAACGCCAAGGCCATTGTTACTCAAGCAAAGGCGGCCTCTACAAATACAAGCCAAAGTACTGGCGGTGACATTAGACTCAACTTTATCAAAATCTAGACGGTTTGACAAACCGTGGTAACAAGAGGATGACGCTCCCACAAGCAATCAAGGATGTGGTCGAGAGACGAATCGAAGCATTCCTGGCGAAGAAGACAAAACCGACCAGAAGCAACGAACGGCGGCCAAACAAAGCCATCGATAAGAACGACCACAAAAGGGTCGAAGTAAAGGGACCAAGAAAAGAACCGCCCCGCCTCAAGAAAGAAACGTTCACCATCGTATCAAAGAACCGATACGCACCACTAGCCACGCAGGGCGAAGCCGACAAAGGAAACAGTGAAGAACCCTCAAGAAGGGAAGGGGAACCCAATGAAGAAACTGGCGCCGAAGAACGAGGAACGATCCCCCGGAGACAACACAAGACATCCACCAAAGAAATCTCTCTCCCCCAAACGTACAAAGGAGAAACGAGCGAAGCCGAAAGCTTCATCAAAGCAATCGACGAATATGCCACGCACGACGGCAAAGGAATGGGGCTTGATTCCCCCATCAAAAAGGCGAAACTAACCCTCAACCTCATGAGGGGGCAGAAGGTGCGAGAATGGGTCAAAGGATCAGCAGGAGCGATCGACGCGCTCCACCCGGTAACAGACGATGTCCCCGCGATTTGGACTGCGTTCAAAGAAGAGTTCGCGAAACAATTCGGGAACACGAATGGCAAAGGGCAAAAGGCCCCACAAAAGCGATCAGTAAGGGACGAAGGCGCAAGAGCGGCGGAACACCGCGCACTCACAACGCAAATCATCAGGGGCCTCCTCGGAAAGAAACCCCCTGCCCCGACAACGAACAAAGAACAAAAAGAAGCAGAAAAACGCGACCCCATCAAAAGTATCATCCACGCGCTCAAGAGGAAAACACGAACCTCCCCAACACACGACGAGCAAAAGGAGGGCGGACCACAAGAAGAACCAACAAAGGAACACGACACCCAAGAACCAACGAAACCCGTGGACAGAACCGAAACCAAGGAAGCAGACGAGCACGCGAAAAACCTTGTCAGAACGGCCTCGCTTAGGAAGGCAAGCGACGACCAAGTATACATCTCCCTGAGGAAATCAATGACGGTCCGAGTCTACATCCACTCGATCGCGAAACGAGCAGAAACGGTCGCGTTAATCGATTCAGGCGCAACCGAGAACTTCATGAACCTCACGTATGCGCGATGGCTAAAGCTACCGATCAAACGACTGCCGAAGGAAAGGAAGCTGTTCAACGTCGACGGCTCGGAAAACAAAATGGGAGAGATTCGCTTCTTCGCCGACCTAGACGTCCGCACGGGAACCACCACTAACCGACTCAGATTCTTCCTCACCGACCTCGGAGACAATAAGACGATACTCGGCTACCCATGGTTCGCGGCAGTGCAACCCAAGATAGACTGGAAACGAGGCTGGATCGACCACACCCAACTCCCCGTCATCTTTCGATCCGACGACGCCAAAAAGGCAGTGTTCGCACCACGGGGCCAGAAAAACCACGTCCGAAAACATCACTTCATCGGAACAGTAACCATTGACCCGGGGCTGGGAAAGAAAGAAAGCCAAGGCATCCCGGACGAATACAAGCGACATGGCAAAGTCTTCAGCGAGAGCGAGTCACAACGGCTCCCCCAGCACACGGTGTGGGACCACGCGATAGAGCTAACACCGGGAGCACCAGCAATGCTGCCCGGCAGACTACTCCCGCTGACACAGGAAGAAATAGCAGAAGCCCACAAGTTCGTGGCCGAGCACCTAAAGAGGGGAACGATACGAGAATCATGGAGCCCCTACGCAGCAAACTTCTTCTTCGTGAAAAAGAAAGACAACAAGTTGCGACCCGTGCAGGACTACCGACCGGTCAACAAATGGACCAAAAAGAATCGGAACGTCTCGCCACTCATCCCGCAAACCATCGACCGACTGAGCGGCTGCTCATTATTCACAAAGTTCGATGTACGATGGGGATACAACAACATCCGCATCAAAGAAGGCGACGAATGGAAGGCAGCCTTCCTAACGCACGAAGGCCTCTTCGAGCCCACAGTAATGTTCTTTGGACTCACGAACTCACCGGCAACGTTCCAAATGATGATGAACAACATATTCCGAAGGGAAGTAGCACAGGGTTGGCTATCGGTATACATGGACGACATCGCGATCCACACAAAACGACAAGGGCTGGAAACCGAAGCCATGCACCGAAAGAGGCACCAAAGGTACACCCACATCGTCCTGGACAGACTAGGGGAGAACGACCTCTACCTAAAACCGGAAAAATGTGCCTTCGAGAAAACCGAGATCGATTACCTAGGCCACATTGTCGGAAATGGTGCCCTCAAAATGGACCCCAAAAAGGTGAAAGACGTCACGAACTGGCCCAGACCCACAAACCCCACCGAAATCCGATCGTTCCTGGGATTCACAGGCTATTACCGATACTTCATCGAAGGGTACTCAAAGATTGCCCGGCCGCTACTAGACCTAACGAAAAAGCTCACCGTTTGAGAATGGACGGAAAGCCAAGAGAAAGCATTCCAAACGCTGAAAGAGCGAATGTGCGCAAACCCCGTACTAACACAGCCAGACTTCGAGAAACGATTCTACTTGCAAACTGACGCGTCGGCATACGGCGTGGGCGCCGTACTCTCGCAGGAGAGAGGAACTACTCACCCCCAAAAAAAAACCAAGAATTCGAAACCAAAGCTACATCCTATCGCATACTACTCGGCAACGTTCACCCCAACCGAACGAAACTACGACATCTACGAGCGAGAACTGTTGGCAGTAATGAAAGCGCTGGCACACTGGCGACAATACCTGGGATGGACCAAAGAACCATTCACCATCCTAACCGACCACGCCAACCTACAATATTGGAAATCACCAAAGAACCTCAACCGACGAACTGCACGATGGCACGCAGACCTGCAAGAATACGATTACGAGATACAACACATACCCGGGAAGCAGAACATCCCCGCCGATGTGCTATCACAACCACCGAACGCGGACCAAGGGAAGAGCGACAACCGACAGGTGACCATCATACCACCCGAAAAATACGCTATCGCTGCCGCCTCCACGAACGAGCCACCCCCAGAAGGAACGAGGAGAAACCTCATGGCCCTCGTACACGACCACCCATCGGCAGGGCATCCAGGAAGGGACGAAACGATCCGGAAAGCAAGGCAAGCCATCCAATGGGACGGAATGAACCAATGGATCACGGACTATGTCAAAGGATGCGCCACGTGCCAGCAGAACAAAATCCTCACGCATAGAAAGAAGACCCCCATGTTCAGGATATCGACGGACGAAAACGCACTACCATTCCAGCAAATAGCCATGGACCTAATTACAGGACTCCCACCACGGAAAGGGAAGGACGCGATACTCACCGTAGTCGACCACGGATGTTCTAGGGCAGCCGTCTTTCTACCATGCGCTACGACGATCACAGGGGCCGGGATAGCCCAACTCTACATGGACAACGTCTACAGGTGGTTCGGGCTCCCTACGAAAACCATCACCGACAGGGATCCAAGGTTCACATCCCACTTCGCCCGGGCACTGACAGAGAAGCTGGGGGTCCAGCAGAACATCTCAACGGCATTCCACCCTCAAACCGACGGAATATCAGAGCGTAAGAACCAATGGGTGGAGCAGTACCTCCGAATCGTAACATCGGCACAACCCGAAGACTGGACGCAATGGCTATCCCTAGCATCGGCAGTCCACAACAACCGGAGGAACGCGACGACCGGTCTATCGCCCAACCAGATCTTGTTGGGGTACGAAACAAGCATAGCCCCGCCAGAAACCCCGAAATCCAACAACGAGGCAGCACAACAAAGGGCCGAGCAGCTTATCCAGAACAGGGAACGGGCAATTGAAGCAATCAACGGGCTAGGGCAAAACGGGAAAACGGTGCCGTCCCAATACAAGCAAGGGGAACAAGTCTGGCTAGAGGCGACCCACCTGAAGCTCCGCCATCAGAAAACGAAGCTAGCCCCAAAACGCTATGGCCCCTTTAGGATCACTAGGGAGGTGTCGCCGGTAGCGTATCAGCTCGAGCTCCCGGCATCGTGGGGAATACACAACGTATTCCACGCGTCTCTCTTATCGCCCTATCACGAAACAACAGCCCATGGCCCAAACTTCTCCCGTCCCCCACCGGAACTAATTGAGGGGGAAGAAGAGTACGAAGTGGAAAAGATCGTCAATCACCGTCACTACGGAAGAGGGAAGACACTCCAGTACCTGGTCAAATGGAGGGGCTACCCGGAATACGACAACACGTGGGAACCAGTGGAGCAGATCAACGCCCCCGATCTCCTCAAAACGTACCACCAGCATAATCCGTTGGAAGGAAAGTATAAAAGGGCAACGGCCAAAGCAAAGGCGGCAATCCTCTCCCTCTTACGGCGCCCCACCTACGAACGACCGTCATCGTCCAACATGCCTTACACCGCCCGCGACGCCGAAGCCTCCAATCTGCCCTTCCTCGGGCGAGCCATGACCATCGACCCACGCCCACCCGTAAACCCCGCCATCGCTGAAGGAAAGACGTTCAAATGCCCGCACCCCGGATGCCCCTTTGCGTCAAAAAGAAACCACAACCTAAAGACCCATCTGATGACGCACGACAAAACCGTCGCGCAACGGTTTACGTGCCCCACCTGCGCCCGAAAGTTTACCCGCCACCATGACCTCCGTCGCCACCACCAAGACCAGCACAAGAAGCCCCTACCCCCGCTGCCCCCTCCAGAAAGATACGCGGCCTACGACACCGTCACTCAAACCGCCGACCCCGTCCCATCCTCGTCTCGCAACCAGTTCACCCCGGCCAACGAGAAAGGAGAAACCCCCGCGCCGCCCAATTCCGAGCGCGAATACTTTACCCCCGAGCTCTGCTACCCCAGCGACGACGAGCTACTCAACGAGGTGAATGAGGACATTCACCCTAACGCGGAGGGTGGTGTAACGGGCTCGCAGCCCAGCCTTCGTAAGTACGCGTTCTGTCAGCATCTATTCCCTGAAGAGGGACATGGCGGAGGGCGCTGCACCTGCTGGGACATCTAACAAGGTCAGGCGACACCGGCCCCCGAGATGAGGCTAGCACGTATGCCTCATGGACCGGGGTAAGTTCTGGGAACCGGCCCAAAAGAGTTTGAAGTTTCTGGACTATGTTCTGATACGTACGAATGGGGCTAGATGGTATTGATCTGAAGGATCAATAGAAGCGTCACCGTGGGAATGATCTAGAGGATCATTCTAGGCTCATGTTCTGATGGGATCACAACATGTCGGCGGCCTTCTTATTGATGCGCTGATGAACAGTTATCTGATGTCCCTGGTTTGTGATATGTGCCTGAGTCTGTGATGTGTTTCTGATACATGCGCGCGATTAGACTCCTACTACAGCTACTTACAGACTCCTACCTTAGTCTAGACCCAAGTACTATATAAGTAGCACTCCTTGCGCCTAGTAGAGGCCAAGTTGAGTCTCCTGTCCGGCTACCCAGTCTAACAGTGATACAAGATACTTGTTCTTGTCCATCTACTAAGGGAGGAGCATTGCCGTCGCTGCAAACTCCGGGACTCCCTGTAACGAACCTATGGCTTAGCACAAGAGGAGGGTCGTCCACACAGACGAACTCTGTGACTCCCCCACAAACGAACACACACAACGCCAAGGCCATTGTTACTCAAGCAAAGGCGGCCTCTACAAATACAAGCCAAAGTACCGGCGGTGACACCGATGCTACATCCATTCAATCGCGAAAAGAGCCGAAACAATCGCCCTAATTGACTCTGGAGCGACAGAAAACTTCATGAACCTCACCTACGCCAGATGGCTAAAGCTGCCAATCAAACAATTGGCAAGGCCGCGAAAGCTATTCAACGTCGATGGGACAGAGAACCAAAACGGCGAGGTCAAATTCTATACCGACCTACAAGTGCAAACCGGATCCGCACGAACGCAACTAAGGTTCTTCCTCTCCGACCTAGGCGACCACAAAGCGATCCTAGGATACTCATGGTTCGCCGCGGCTCAACCAAAGATAGATTGGAAGAAAGGTTGGATCGACCACACCCAACTACCAATCATCCTGCGAGCCCACAACGCCAAAAAGGCAGTCTTTGTGCCAAGGAACCGGAACACCCCCCGAAAGCCTAAACAAGACCAGTACTACATCGGACGTGTCACGATACACCCTGCCCAACCAAACGAGAACCCGCCACACGCCATCCCAACCGAATACGAACGCCACAAAAAGGTGTTCAGCGAAGAACAGTTGCAACGACTGCCCAAACATACTGTATGGGACCACGCCATTGAACTGCTACCCAACGCCCCCGCAACGCTCCCTGCAAGACTCCTTCCCCTCAACCAAGCCGAACGAGAAGAAATGCACAAGTTCGTAGCCGAACACCTGAAAAGAGGAACCATACGAGAGTCGTGGAGCCCCTACGCTGCCAACTTCTTCTTCATCAAAAAGAAGGATAAGAAACTACGCCCAGTGCAGGACTACCGCCCAATCAACAAATGGACGGTGAAAAACAGAAACATCTCCCCTCTGATTCCCCAGACTATCGACCGCCTTAGTGGATGCACCCTATTCACCAAGTTCGATGTGAGATGGGGGTACAATAACATCCGCATCAAAGAAGGGGACGAATGGAAGGCGGCCTTCCTCACTAGCGAAGGACTGTTCGAGCCGACTGTCATGTTCTTCGGCCTCACGAATTCACCAGCCACCTTCCAAATGATGATGAACACCATCTTCCGGAGAGAGGTCACACAAGGATGGCTATCTGTAACGGGCTCGCAGTCCAACCGCCGTAAGTACGCGTTCTGTCAGCATCTATTCCCCGAGGAGGGGCATGGCGGAGGGCGTTGCACTTGCTGGGACATCTGACGAGGTCAGGCGATCACCGGCTCCCGGGATGAGGCTAGCACGTATGCCTCATGGACCGGGGTAAGTTCAGGGAACCGGCCCAAAAGAGTTTGAAGTTTCTGGACTATGTTCTGATGCGTACGAATGGGGCTAGATGGTATTGATCTGAAGGATCAATAGAAGCGTCACCGTGGGAATGATCTAGAGGATCATTCTAGGTTCATGTTCTGATGGGATCACAACATGTCGGCGGCCTTCTTATTGATGCGCTGATGAACAGTTATCTGATGCCCCTGGTTTGTGATATGTGCCTAGTTTATGATGGTGTTTCAGATACATACGTGCGATCAGACTCCTACTATAGTCACTTACGGACTCCTACCTTAGTCCGTTCCCAAGTACTATATAAGTAGCACTCCTTGCGCCTAGTAGAGGCCAAGTTGAGTCTCCTGTCCGACTACCCAGTCAAACAGTGATACAAGATACTTGTTCCCATCCGTCTACTAAGGGAGGAGCATTGCCGCCACTGCAATCTCTGTAACTCCCGGCATCGAACCTACCAAACTACTAAGGGAGGAGTGTCGCCATCGTGGTGAACTCTGTAACTCCCCAACACGAAGCAACGCGAAGGCACCAAGGCCTTTGACGCACAGTAGCCATCAGACCCAACCGACGAACCTCACAAAGTACCGGCGGTGACACTATCGGTATATATGGACGATATCGCCATCCACACCAAGCCGAGGAAAGGCGAAACTGAGGAACAACACCGACAAAGGCATACAGACTACACGCACCTCGTCCTCGACAACTCGAAGAGAACGACCTATACCTAAAACCAGAAAAATGCGACTTTGCAAAAGACGAAATTGACTACTTAGGGGTGATCGTCGGAAAGAACAAAATACGCATGGACCCCACGAAACTCAAAGGGGTCGCAGACTGGACAGTCCCCCGCACCCCGACCGAAGTACGACAATTCCTAGGCTTCACTGGCTACTATCGATATTTCATTCCAAACTACTCAAAAATCGCCCGCCCACTACTAGATCTCACAAAGAAAACCACCGATTGGCACTGGGGAGAAAGTCAACACCAAGCGTTCGAAGAACTCAAGTCCAAAATGTGCTGCAGCCCAGTGCTCACGCAACCTGACTTCAACAAATGATTCTACCTACAAACAGATGCCTCCGCATACGGCGTGGGCACCGTACTCTTGCAAAGGGGAGAAACTTCACCGACTTTAGCCAAACGCTCGAAACCAGTCACACACCCAGTCGCCTACTACTCCACAACATTCATCCCAGCAGAACGGAACTACGACATCTACGAGAGGGAGCTGCTAGCCGTGATGAAATCCCTCGCACACTGGCGACCGTACCTGGGCTGGACCAAAGAACCGTTCACCATCCTAACTGACCACGCCAACCTCCAATACTGGAAGTCACCCCGAAACCTGAACAGACAAACGGCACGCTGGCACACAGACCTCCAGGAGTACGACTACGAGATACAACACGTACCAGGGAAGGACAACGTCCCAGCCGATGCACTATCACGGCCACTGGGCATAGACCAGGGTAAGGACGACAACCAAGGAATCACCGTACTCCCACCATCGAAATTCATAAACCGATCGGACCTGGAAGTTGCGCCATTCCCTGAAGAAAGGAAAAGAATGGCCATGATCCTAGCCCACGACCATGTCACTGCAGGACACCCAGGTAGGGACGAAACGATAAGACGAGCGAGACAAGGACCACGATGGCTAGGGATGAACCAATGGATCGCCAACTACGTCAAAGGATGCGCAACTTGCCAGCAAAACAAGATCATGACTCACAGGAAAAAGATTCCCTTGTTCCGCATAACAACTGACGAACGGACCCTCCCCTTCCAACAGGTGGCAATGGACCTGATCACGGGACTCCCAATGCACAAAGGGAAGGACGCCATCCTCACCATCGTTGACCACGGATGCTCCCGAGCAGCCATCTTCCTTCCATGCTCCACGACGATAACAGGGCTAGGGATAGCCCAACTATACCTAGATAACGTCTACAGGTGGTTCGGACTCCCCACCAAGGTCATCAGCGATAGGGATCCACGCTTCACCTCCCACTTCGGCAGAGAGCTCGCCAAGAAGCTAACCACCCAACAGAATCTGTCGACAGCCTTCCACCCACAAACAGACGGAATCTCCGAGAGAAAAAACCAGTGGGTAGAACAATACCTCCGGCTTGTGACTTCATCGGCCCCCGAAGATTGGACCCACTGGCTAACGATAGCGTCGGCGGTACACAACAACCGGAGGAATGAAACGACTGGCCTATCGCCCAATCAAATCCTTCTAGGATACGAACCGGAACTACTTCCGGTGGAAACGCCCCCATCAAAGAATGAGGCCGCCGAAAACCGAATCTCCGTCATGAACGAAAGACGAACCCAGGCCATTGATGCCATCAATGAAATCGCAAAAGGGAAATCAGTGATCCCATCACAATATAAACTCGGGGAAGAGGTCTGGCTCGAGGCGACCCACCTGAAGGTCCGACATCAAAAGACGAAACTAGCCCCAAAACGATATGGACCCTTCAGGGTCATCAAAGAAGTCTCGCCAGTGGCGTACAAGCTGAAACTCCCCGTCTCGTGGAACATCCACGATGTGTTCCATGCATCCCTGTTATCACCCTATCACGAGACGGCCGCCCACGGCCCCAACTTCTCCCGGCCATCACCAGACCTTATAGATGGGGAAGAGGAATTCGAAGTAGAATGTATCGAAAGCCACCGGCAATATGGGCGCACCAAACGTCTCCAATATTTGATCAAATGGAAGGGATACCCCGATCACGACAACACATGGGAGCCTGCTGACCAGATCCACGCAGATGACCTGATCAAAGAGTACCACCAGAGACGCCCGACCGAAAGGATAAAAGGACGACAAGGAACACTGAGACCGCCATCTTCTCCATCCTGGCCTCTCGACCAGTCAACCAACCTCTCCTTGAGTACATCCGCGCCGACAAAGAAGACCCTCGGCTGACCCAACAAGTCTTACTCCTACACCTACAGTTCCACATCGTCCCGCGCCTGCCCAAGAAACCCCTCGTCGAACGACTCCACCTCACGGTCACCAGAGATAAAAAGCCCGCCTACTCCGAGTTTGCCCCCGGACAATCTTACCGCCACTTCGTCTACCTCTATCTCAACAAGCTTCCCCAAAGCCACATCCTCCTACACTCCAGCTTCTGCCGCGACCAGTACTGCGTATTCCACGGGTAAGACATGTCCAACGCCTCCAACGACCCCTCCATTGCGTCGCCTAAAGGAACACCACCCCCCATGGCGCCACCCCTCTCGCCGTCCACCGCCGCCGTTGGCCTCCAACTCGAACCGAACGACCCCAATTCCCTCATGCACATCGCCCAAGGGCTCTTGGCCACCATCCGCAAGAGGGAAGCCGAGCATCGCGTCGAATCTGACAGTTGGTGCGAACAGATGGCGGCCCAGAAAATCCGCTTCGAAGAGGCACTGGCCCACATACAGCCGAGAGAGGACCGCCCAGAAGGGTACGTACTTAACATCAAGGAGAGGGCCCCCAACTTCGTCATCCCCATTCAAGATGGGTACTATCAGCCGGCATGGTGGGTTAGACAGCTACCCGACGGAAGGGTCGCAGGGCTTCCCAAGAGCCACTCCCCTAGCGACACCCCCTACATCGCTGAAGTATACGCCGAGTGCGAGGGCGACGACGAGGAGGACAACATCATCCTTCCCCTACCTGGCTGGTTGCTCGCGCTCCTCAAAGGTAGCTCCAGCGTGTACAGCACGCTCGTCCAGGAGGTTCGGAACAACGGGGACTGGCCCCTCCAAGCCGAAGTCGCGCGTTTCAGGGAGCTCAAGATTTCGCTCCTTGACATCAAGCTCCACATCGACCACCTCCAAGCCGAGCAAAGGGGTATGCGAGAGGCCCAAGAGGCGTCAAGGGCGCGCCTCGAGCTGGGACGGCTGGACCAAAGGGTAAGCAACCTCCGCACTGTGGGGGTCCCCGATACGCGCGGCCGTGGGTTCCAAGCGAGGAGGACGACGCAGTTCAGGGGGAACATGGGCTAGATGAGGACATCTAGTCTAGGTAGGGAGGTGATGTAACCAGCTCCTGGGATGAGGCTAGCTTGTACGCCTCGTGGACTGGGGTAAGTTCCTGAACCGGACTAGTACTGTATGGATTGATCGGATCACTTGTCATTGATGCGTGTAGCGACTCGTTTTGATGTGGATGGACAGGTGACCAGCATCGTGTTGTATTAGATTGCTGTGTCCTTGGTTTTGCTTTGTAATATCTTGTACGCGTTTGTAGTCTCCTCCAGATATTTAAGGACGACCGACTTGGCCAGGTAGCAGCAAGTTGAGTCTCCTGTCTAAATAACAAAGAGTCTCTTCCCCTTCTATTCCAAGCGAGGTCTTATCGACGTACCGATAAGGCGGGAACTCGCAGCTCTACAGCCCACTAGGTCGCTGCAAGGGCCTAGCTCATGACCCAACGTCCCCTTAAGGACACGGTTACTTTACCCAAGTACGCCTTCTGCCAGGAGGTATTCCCTGACTTAGTGCACAAGGGAGGACGCTGCACGTGCTTCGACACGCCGAAGCCCAAGGAAGAGAAGACTACAACCGACACAACTGAGCTGAAATCGTCTCGTCCATACCGGCGGTGACATGCAGCTACTGATGACGGTTCAAGGGGCTGTTCTGTCTTGCACGGAGCCATGGCACGAAGAGAAAACGAAGGATCAGTGAGAACGGGGGATTCAAGAGAAATGGGGAATCGAGAGAACGGGGGATTTATGGCCTAAAATCCCGAAGGCCAGTGTATTGCTTGTGGGCCGAGACTTGCGCTACCCACAGGCACTCCACAGGAAATGACCAAAATGACCAAATAGATTACGTTCATGACATTGATGTTGGATTGCGGGTCTGTCACCAAGCATTGGGCGAACGACTCAAAGTGAAAATGTGGTGTTGTAGACTTGTAATCTTGGCGCTAAATACAGTATTCTTTTTTGGATACTGAGTGAAAGTGAACGGAATAACAAAGACAAGATGAGGACCTTGGGAAGTAAGATGGGTGAATGGGCGTGCACATGCCACGATGTCAGTCGAGTCACCGTACGTTCAAATTGTAACCGGCTCCTGGGACGAGGCTAGCTTGTACGCCTCGTGGACCGGGGTAAGTTCCTGAACCGGGCTAGTACTGTATGGATTGATCGGATCACTGTCATTGATGCGTGTAGTGACTCGTTTTGATGTGGATGGACAGGTGGCCAGCATCGTGTTGTTTCAGATTGCTGTGTCCTCGGTTTTGCTTCGTAATACTTTGTACGCACTTGTAGTCTCGCTAGGGTACTTAAGGATGACCGACTTGGCCAGGTAGCGGCAAGTTGAGTCTCCTGTCTAAATAACAGAAGTCGATTCTCCTTCTATTCAAAGCGGGATCTTATCGACGTACTGATAAGGCGGGAACCCGTTGCTCTACAGCCCACTAAGTCGCTGTAAAGACCTAGCTCACGACCCAACGTCCCACGCAGGACACGGTTACTCTACCCAAGTACGCCTTCTGCCAAGAAGTATTCCCCGACTTAGTACACAAGGGAGGACGCTGTACGTGCTTCGACGCACCAAAGCCTCAAATGGAGAAGACTACCACAGACACAACTGAGTCCTAATCGTCTCGTCCATACCGGCGGTGACATTAGACTCAACTTTGTTAAAAACTACGGCTAGCAGCAGCAGAGACAGCGCAAACATCGACCACCCAGAGCACCTGACAAAAGAACAACTACTCGTCACAAGACCAAACTCGAGGATCAAGAGACTCGAAACTAACGACCCGGCTAACAGGAAAGGAAAAGCCATCCAACTATTCTGTAGAAGCAGCGACCTGCAGATCAAGGACGCTGGACCAGTAGCCCTACACAACGGAGTGTGGCATCGCATCCTACCAGGAGCAACCAGAAGAGACTTCGTACTCGGAGAACCCGAGCCTAGCATACACAACTTCGACATCAGCATCGAGACAAGCGACGCAACCACCCCGAGCATCGTAGTGGAAGAACCGGCCAAAGAAAAAGAACCGGCCAGAGAGAAACCAAGCAGGGACTCCTCAGACGAAGAGGACAACCAGATAGACGAGCAGATCCGTCGAAGCCCAATCCAAGGAAGCACATCCTTCGCACAAGTAGTAGCGACAAAGCAAAAACCCCGAATCGTGCAAACTACCCTAAATCAACCTCAAAAGACAACCGCGATGGCTACCCAAACCACCACCCAAGCCACCACCACTGCAACGACCGCCGCTCAAGCCAATGTCACCAAAGCCTTTCAAAAAGCCCTCCAACGCGCCCCTCCACCAGGAGGCGGTGGAGGAGGAAGCGGAGGAGGAGGCGGCGGAGGAGGCGGTGGAGGAGGTGGTGGAGGAGGCGGCGGAGGAGCAGGACCAAACCCACTCCAGCCAGTGGCCGTGGCACAAGATGTGCGAGCAATGGGCAAACTCCCGGAGATGTTCGATGGCGATAGAACCAAAGCCGACGACTTCATCGCAGAAGTAAAAGGATACCTACGCCTCAATGCAGACGTGAGCGGCTTCAACTCCCCCATGAAGAAAATCGCCTTCACCCTCACCCATATGAAAGGAGAAGACATCACGGGATGGACCAGAGATATAGGAACTATGCTCGACGCACTAGATCTCGTTGCCGATAACGTTCCCCTGTTATGGGAACAATTCCTAACGGAGTTCGCAGCCCAATACCTCGATTCGGCCAAAGAAGACCGAGCCCGCACCGCCCTGCAAAACCTAACCATGAAACCAGGTGAGATAGACCTGTACATATCGAAATTCGAAGAGCTGGCCCGCAGGGCTGGCTACACCGCAGGAGACAACGCAACGACCTGACTCTTCTTGCTCGGCCTCACCCCTAAAACGATGACAGACGTCATGGCCAGCCCACCAGTAAGGGGATACGAAGCTATAAAACAGAGAGCCATCGAAAGCACCATTGCCCAGAGGACCATTCGCGACCTGCTCGCAATACGACACGACCCAGCCAAAGCAGACAACAGGGCAAACTTCCCCTTCCAGCAAAATAGGGGACAGCGACGCCCCTTCTTTCAAAAACCAGCGAACCCACAACCATACCGACAGCCGTACCATTCGTCAAACGCCCCAAGATGGATGAACAACCAAGCCGTACCAATGGACCTCAGTAGGTCAAGAGCACCCAACTCCTACCAACAAAGAGGGGGGCAATCGCAAGCACGGGGACAAAACAACTGGCGCTCCAGAGCCAATGTCGCCAACTTTCCCCCCCGGAACACCAGCAACGCCTGCTTCAACTGCGGAGAAATAGGGCATTTCGCCCGAGCCTGCCCAAGTAAAGGAAAGGCGAGGGCGAACCTCATCGACTTCGACCCGAGCGAAGAAACCGTCTATGAAGGGAACACTCCCGAAGTGGACAGGGTCGCATTTCTCAAAGCAGAGATCAACGCGATGACCTTCGACGAGAAACAACAGCTGGCAAAGGAAGTAGGAGAGGAGAGTCCGCAGGATTTTCCCACAGCTTAATCAGGTCGGCACTAATTAAGCAGGGAAGCGATAGCAATAGCGATGTATATATATCAGCACGAAAATCAATGACAGTCCGATGCTACATCCATTCGATCGCGAAAAGAGCCGAAACGATCGCCCTAGTCAATTCTGGGGCGACAGAAAACTTCATGAACCTCACCTACGCCAGATGGCTGAGGCTGCCAATCAAACAACTAGCAAGGCTGCGAAAACTGTTCAACGTCGACGGGACGGAAAACTGAGACGGCAAGGTCAAATTCTATACCGACCTACAAGTACAGACCGGATCCACACAAACGCAGCTAAGATTCTTCCTCTCCGACCTAGGCGACCACAAGGCAATCCTAGGATACTCATGGTTCGCCGCGGCTCAACCAAAGATAGATTGGAAAAAGGGTTGGATCGACCACACCCAACTACCAATCATCCTGCGAGCCCACAACACTAAGAAGGCAGTTTTCGTCCCAAGAAACCGGAACACCCCCCGAAAGCCTAACCAGGACCAATATTACATCGGACGCGTCACGATACACCCTGCCCAACCAAACGAGAACCCGCCACACACCATCCCAACAGAATACGAACGTCACAAAAAGGTGTTCAGCGAAGAACAGTCACAACGACTGCCCAAACACACGGTATGGGACCACGCTATTGAACTACTGCCCGACGCCCCTGCGACACTCCCTGCAAGACTCCTCCCCCTCAACCAAGCCGAACGAGAAGAAATGCACAAGTTCGTAGCCGAACACCTGAAAAGGGGAACCATACGAGAGTCGTGGAGCCCCTATGCCGCCAACTTCTTCTTCGTCAAAAAGAAAGACAAGAAGCTACGCCCAGTACAGGACTACCGCCTGATTAACAAATGGACGGTGAAAAACAGAAATGTCTCCCCCCTAATTCCCCAGACCATTGACCGCCTTAGCGGATGGACCCTATTCACCAAGTTCGACGTAAGGTGGGGGTACAATAATATCCGCATCAAGGAAGGGGACGAATGGAAGGCGGCCTTCCTCACCAGCGAAGGGCTGTTCGAGCCGACTGTCATGTTCTTCGGCCTCACGAATTCACCAGGCCACCTTCCAAATGATGATGAACACCATCTTCCGGAGGGAGGTCGCACAAGGGTGGCTATCGGTGTATATGGACGATATTGCCATCCACACCAAACCGAGAAAAGGCGAAACCGAAGAACAACACCGACAAAGACACACAGGCTACACGCACCTTGTCCTCGACAAACTCGAAGAGAACGACCTATACCTGAAACCGGAAAAATGCGACTTCGCAAAAGACGAGATCGACTACTTAGGGGTGATCGTCGGAAAGAACAAAATACGCATGGACCCCACGAAACTCAAAGGGGTCGCGGACTGGACGGTTCCCCGCACCCCAACCGAAGTACGACAATTCCTAGGCTTCACTGGCTACTATCGATACTTCGTTCCAAACTACTCAAAAATCGCCCGCCCGCTACTAGATCTCACAAAGAAAACCACCGACTGGCACTGGGGAGAAAGCCAGCACCGAGCATTCGAGGAACTCAAGTCCAAAATGTGCTGCAGCCCGGTGCTCACACAACCCGACTTTAACAAATGATTCTACCTACAAACAGATGCCTCCGCATACGGCGTGGGCGCCATACTCTCGCAAAGGGGAGAAACCTCACCAACTTTAGCCAAACGCACAAAACCAGTCACACACCCAGTCGCTTACTACTCTGCAACGTTCATCCCAGCAGAACGGAACTACGACATCTACGAGAGGGAGCTGCTAGCCGTGATGAAATCCCTCGCACACTGGCGACCATACCTGGGTTGGACCAAAGAACCGTTCACCATCCTAACCGACCACGCCAACCTCCAGTACTGGAAGTCACCCCGAAACCTAAACAGACGAACAGCACGCTGGCATGCAGACCTCCAGGAATACGACTACGAGATACAACACGTACCAGGGAAGGACAACGTCCCAGCCGATGCACTGTCACGACCACCAGGCATAGACCAGGGTAAAGACGACAACCAAGGAATCACCGTACTCCCACCATCGAAATTCATAAACCGATCGAACCTGGAAGCCGCACCATTCCCCGAAGAAAGGAAGAGGATGGCCATGATCCTCGCCCATGACCATGTCACTGCAGGACACCCAGGAAGGGACGAAACGATAAGACGAGCAAGGCAAGGACCACGATGGCCAGGGATGAACCAATGGATCGCCAACTACGTCAAAGGCTGCGCAACTTGCCAGCAAAACAAAATCATAACTCACAAGAAAAAGATCCCCTTATTCCACATAACAACTGACGAACAGACCCTCCCCTTCCAACAGGTGGCGATGGACCTCATCACGGGACTCCCAATGCATAAAGGAAAGGACGCCATCCTCACCATCGTCGACCACGGATGCTCGCGAGCGGCCATCTTCCTCCCATGCTCCACAACGATAACAGGGCTAGGGATAGCCCAACTATACCTGGATAACGTCTACAGGTGGTTCGGACTCCCCACCAAGGTCATCAGCGACAGGGACCCACGCTTCACTTCCCACTTTGGCAGAGAACTAGCCAAAAAGCTAACCGCCCAACAGAACCTGTCAACAGCCTTCCACCCACAGATAGACGGAATCTCCGAGAGGAAAAACCAGTGGATAGAACAATACCTCCGGCTCGTGACTTCATCGGCCCCCGAAGATTGGACCCATTGGTTAACAATAGCGTCGGCGGTACACAACAACCGGAGGAATGAAACAACTGGCCTATCGCCCAATCAAATCCTTCTGGGGTACGAACCGGAACTGCTTCCAGTAGAAACGCTCCCATCAAAGAACGAGGCCGCTGAAAATCGAATATCCATCATGAATGAAAGGCGAGCCCAGGCCATTGACGCCATCAACAGGATTGCAAAAGGGAAATCAGTGATCCCATCACAATACCAACTCGGGGAAGAGGTCTGGCTCGAGGCGACCCACCTGAAGGTCCGACATCAGAAAACAAAACTGGCCCCAAAACGGTATGGACCCTTTAGGGTCATCAAAGAAGTCTCGCCGGTGGTGTACAAGCTGAAACTCCCCATCTCATGGAACATCCACGACGTGTTCCATGCATCCTTGTTATCGCCCTATCGCGAGACGACCGCCCACGGTCCCAACTTCTCCCGGCCATCACCAGACCTTATCAACGGAGAAGAAGAATTCGAAGTAGAACACATCGAAGACCATAGGCAGTATGGGCGCACCAAACGCCTCCAATATCTGATCAAATGGAAGGGCTACCCCGATCACGACAACACATGGGAACCCGCTGACCAAGTCCATGCGGACGACCTCGTCAGAGAATACCATCAGAGGCGCCCCGCCAAGAAGATAAAAGGGCGACAAGGATCCCTCGAATCAGCATCTTCCCCACCCTGTCTCACCCAACCAACCAGCCTCTCCTCGAATACATTCATGCCGACAAAGAGGACCCTCGGCCGTTTCAGCAAATCCTACTCCTGCACTTACAGCTCCACCTCGTCCCGCGCTTACCCAAAAAACCTCTTATCGATTGACTCCACCTCGCGGACAGCGGCAACAGAAAGCCCACCTACTCTGAATTTGCCCCCGGACAACCCTTTCGCCACTTCCTCTACCTCTACCTCAACAAGCTCCCCCAACGCCACATCCTCCTGCACTCCAGCTTCTGCCACGATCACTACTGCGTATTCCATGGGTAAGACATGTCCGACGCCTCCAACAACCCCTCCGTTGCATCACCTAAGGGAACCCCACCCCCCATGGCGCCACCCCTCTCGCCGTCTACCGCCGCCGTCGGCCTCCAACTCGAACCGAACGACCCCAACGCCCTCATGCACATCGCTCAAGGACTCTTGGCCACCATCCGCAAGAGGGAAGCCGAGCACCGCATCGAGTCCGACAACTGGTGCGAACAGATGGCGGCCCAAAAGATCCGCTTCGAGGGGGCGCTGGCCCGTGTACAGCCGAGGGAGGACCGGCCAGAAGGGTACGTACTCAACATCAAAGAGAGGGCCCCCAACTTCGTCATACCCATCCAAGATGGGTACTATCAGCCGGCATGGTGGGTCACACATGTAGCACAGCCTAAGGCCGTGCCTGTGAGTTCGAGTAGGGAGGAGATGTCGAAGGAGATGGGGAAAGGGGCAGTAAGAAGAGAAGAGGATGGAGGCCTAGGGATGGCTGTCAGCGTGGGATCAGTAGGGTGGAACGTACTAGGCTTCGATGACCCGATCGTCGGCGTCTCGGACTCGGATAAGGAAAAATGGAAAAAGAGATAAAACTCGCGTCCTGGGACGTCTCGCACTTAGAGAGAAGGAGAAAGAGAAAGGGGACCAGATATATGATGGCCATTGTGACCTATGCTGGACTCTTTAAATACATGGAAGGACTCCCAACACGTCAGCCCGTTGTACTCTACGGTAAAACGATCGGTAAGTAAGTGAGAAAAATGAGAATCAAGAGAAGTTCGAGGACAACGCGTGGCTGGTGGCCACCCCGACACGAAGGCATGGAGCCTGTCCGAAACTTGTACCCGGTTGTCCAAAGTCGGGAACGTGGGCGGAACGGGGGAGGAAGCATAATGTAAATGAGAAAAGGGATCACTATAAAGCGTGGGCGAGCGAGAGAAGGGGCGATCAGAGTAATTGTCACCGCCGGTACTCCTGTAGGGTTTGTCTGGTATCGCTCGTCTGGAGTAGCGAAGGCCTTGGTGTCGTCGGGGGTCCCGTATTAAGGGAATCACAGAGTTCACCTCGTTGTGACACTCCTCCCTTGGAAATACAACAGCTTCCGCTCTGGGAGTCACGGAGATTGCGACGACGGCAATGCTCCTCCCTTAGCAATGGGATGGGGACAAGTGTCTTGTATCACTGTTAGACTAGGTAGTCGGACAGGAGACTCAACTTGGCCTCTACTAGGCGCAAGGAGTGCTACTTATATAGTACTTGGGTCTAGACTAAGGTAGGAGTCTGTAAGTAGCTGTAGTAGGAGTCTAATCGCGCGCATGTATCAGAAACACATCACAGACTCAGGCACATATCACAAACCAGGGACATCAGATAACTGTTCATCAGCGCATCAATAAGAAGGCCGTCGACATGTTGTGATCCCATCAGAACATGAGCCTAGAATGATCCTCTAGATCATTCCCACGGTGACGCTTCTATTGATCCTTCAGATCAATACCATCTAGCCCCATTCGTACGTATCAGAACATAGTCCAGAAACTTCAAACTCTTTTAGGGCCGGTTCCCAGAACTTACCCCGGTCCATGAGGCATACGTGCTAGCCTCATCTCGGGGGCCGGTGTCGCCTGACCTCGTCAGATGTCCCAACAGGTGCAGCGCCCTCCCTCGTGCCCCTCCTCGGGGAACAGATGCTGGCAGAACGCGTACTTACGAGGGCGGGGCTGCGAGCCCGTTACACCACCCTCCGCGTTAGGGTGAATGTCCTCATTCACCTCGTTGAGTAGCTCGTCGTCGCTGGGGTAGCAGAGCTCGGGGGTAAAGTACTCGCGCTCGGAATTGGGCGGCGCGGGGGTTTCTTCTTTCTCGTCGGCCGGGGTGAACTGGTTGCGAGACGAGGATGGGACGGGGTCGGCGGTTTGAGTGACGGTGTTGTAGGCCGCGTATCTTTCTGGAGGGGGCAGCGGGGGTAGGGGTTTCTTGTGCTGGTCTTGGTGGTGGCGACGGAGGTCATGGTGGCGGGTAAACTTTCGGGCGCAGGTGGGGCACGTAAACCGTTGCGCGACGGTTTTGTCGTGCGTCATCAGATGGGTCTTTAGGTTGTGGTTTCTTTTTGACGCAAAGGGGCATCCGGGGTGCGGGCATTTGAACGTCTTTCCTTCAGCGATGGCGGGGTTTACGGGTGGGCGTGGGTCGATGGTCATGGCCCTTCCGAGGAAGGGTAGGTTGGAGGCTTCAGCGTCGCGGGCGGTGTAGGGCATGTCGGATGGCGGTGGTTGGTCACAGAGGGGGCGTCGTAGGAGGGAGAGGATGGCTGCCTTCGCTTTGGCAGTGGCCCTTTTGTACTTCCCCTCCAGTGGGTTACGTTGGTGATACGTTTTGAGGAGATCGGGGGCGTTGATCTGCTCCACTGGTTCCCACGTATTGTCGTATTCTGGGTAGCCCTTCCATTTGACCAGATACTGGAGCGCCTTCCCTCTTCCATAGTGACGATGATTGACGATCTTCTCTACCTCGTACTCTTCTTCCCCTTCAATCAGTTCCGGCGGGGGACGGGAGAAGTTCGGGCCGTGGGCCGTCGTTTCGTGATAGGGCGATAAGAGGGATGCGTGAAATACGTCATGTATTCCCCACGATGCCGGAAGTTCGAGCCGGTACGCCACCGGTGATACCTCTTTGACGACTCTGAAGGGGCCATAGCCAGGGAGTGACACGGGTATATCGCGGGTTTTATGTATTTTTGATGTAGCCCTTCATCGTGTGATCAAAACGAGCCCTTGAGCATGCAAAACGGACAAGAATTGAGTGAGCTATATCTCCATCAATTTTCAACCAATTTGGATGATTGGGGGCTTATTTGGAAGCTAATCTTCGTCCGCAGACCCGTGGGTATATACCCGAGGGTTTTTAGGTGAAGATTAGCTTCCAAACGAGCCCCCAATCATCCAAATTGGTTGAAAATTGATGGAGATATAGCTCACTCAATTCTTGTCCGTTTTGCATGCTCAAGGGCTCGTTTTGATCACACGATGAAGGGCTACATCAAAAATACATAAAACCCGCGATATACCCGTGTCACTCCCTAGCCATAGCGTTTCGGGGCCAGTTTCGTCTTCTGATGGCGGAGCTTCAGATGGGTTGCTTCCAGCCAGACCTGTTCCCCTTGCTTGTATTGGGACGGTATCGTCTTCCCGTTTTGCCCTAGCCCGTTGATCGCCTCTATTGCCCGTTCCCTGTTTTGGACGAGTTGCTCCACTCTCCGCTGTGCTGCCTCGTTGTTGGATTTTGGGGTCTCTGACGGAGTTATACTCGTTTCGTATCCCAACAAGATCTGGTTGGGCGATAGGCCGGTCGTTGCGTTCTTCCGGTTGTTGTGGACCGCCGACGCTAGGGAGAGCCATTGCGTCCAATCTTCGGGTTGTGCTGACGTTACAATTCGGAGGTACTGTTCCACCCATTGGTTCTTGCGCTCCGATATCCCATCAGTTTGAGGGTGGAACGCCGTCGAGATATTTTGCTGGATCCCTAGTTTCTCTGTTAGTGCGCGGGCGAAGTGGGATGTGAACCTTGGGTCTCTATCGGTGATGGTTTTCGTGGGGAGTCCGAACCATCTGTAGACGTTGTCCATGTACAGTTGGGCTACCCCTGCCCCCGTGATCGTTGTAGCGCATGGCAGGAAGACGGCTGCCCTAGAGCATCCGTGGTCGACTATGGTGAGTATCGCGTCTTTCCCTTTTCGTAGTGGGAGTCCCGTAATTAAGTCCATGGCTATTTGCTGGAATGGTAGCGCGTTTCCGTCCGTCGATATCCTGAACATGGGGGTCTTCTTCCTGTGTGTGAGGATCTTATTTTGCTGGCACGTGGCGCATCCTTTGACGTAGTTCGTGATCCACTGGTTCATTCCGTCCCATTGAATGGCTTGCCTTGCTTTTCGGATCGTTTCGTCCCTTCCTGGGTGCCCTGCTGATGGGTGGTCGTGCACGAGGGTCATGAGGTTCCTCTTCGTTTCTTCTGGGGGTGGTTCGCTCGTAGAGGCGGCAGCGATGGCGTACTTCTCGGGAGGTATGATGGTCACCTGTTGGTTATCGCTTTTTCCTTGGTCCGCGTTCGGTGGTTGTGATAGTGCGTCGGCGGGGATGTTCTGCTTTCCTGGTACGTGTTGTATCTCGTAGTCGTACTCTTGTAGGTCTGCGTGCCATCGTGCGGTTCGTCGGTTGAGGTTCTTTGGCGATTTCCAGTATTGTAGGTTGGCGTGGTCGGTTAAGATAGTGAACGGTTCTTTGGTCCATCCCAGGTATTGCCGCCAGTGTGCCAGTGCTTTCATTACTGCCAACAGCTCTCGTTCATAGATGTCGTAGTTTCGCTCGGTCGGGGTGAATGTTGCTGAGTAGTATGCGATAGGGTGCAGCTTTGGTTTTGAACTTCTGGTTTTTAGGGGGTGAGTAGTTCCTCTCTCCTGCGAGAGTACGGCGCCCACGCCGTATGCCGACGCATCAGTTTGTAAGTAGAATCGCTTTTCGAAGTCCGGCTGTGTCAGTACGGGGTTTGCGCACATTCGTTCTTTTAGCGTCTGGAACGCTTTTTCTTGGCTCTCCGTCCATTCCCAAATGGTGAGTTTCTTTGTTAGGTCTAGTAGCGGCCGGGCGATTTTTGAGTATCCTTCGATGAAGTATCGATAGTAGCCCGTGAACCCCAGGAACGATCGGATCTCGGTGGGGTTTGTGGGTCTGGGCCAGTTCGTGACGTCTTTCACCTTTTTGGGGTCCATTTTGAGGGCGCCATTTCCGACGATGAGGCCTAGGTAGTCGATTTCGTCCTTCTCAAAGGCACATTTTTCCGGTTTTAGGTAGAGGTCGTTCTCCTCTAGCCTGTCCAGGACGATGTGAGTGTACTTTTGGTGCCTCTTCCGGTGCATGTCTTCGGTTTCTAGCCCCTGTCGCTTGGTGTGGATCGCGATGTCGTCCATGTATACCGACAGCCAACCTTGTGCTACTTCCCTTCGGAATATGTTGTTCATCATCATCTGGAATGTTGCCGGCGAGTTTGTGAGTCCGAAGAACATTACGGTGGGCTCGAAGAGGCCTTCGTGCGTTAGGAACGCCGCCTTCCATTCGTCGCCCTCCTTGATGCGAATGTTGTTATATCCCCACCGTACGTCGAACTTTGTGAACAGTGAGCAGCCACTCAGTCGGTCAATGGTCTGCGGGATGAGTGGGGAGACGTTCCGGTTTTTTTTGGTCCACTTGTTGACCAGCCGGTAATCTTGTACTGGTCGCAATTTGTTATCCTTCTTCTTTACGAAGAAGAAATTTGCCGCATAGGGGCTCCAGGATTCTCGTATTGTCCCCCTTTTCAGGTGTTCGGCCACAAACTTGTGGGCTTCTGCTATTTCCTCTTGTGTCAGTGGGAGTAGTCTGCCGGGCAGCGTCGCTGGTGCTCCCGGTGTTAGTTCTATCGCGTGGTCCCACACCGTGTGCTGGGGGAGCCGTTGCGACTCGCTTTCGCTGAAGACTTTGCCGTGTCGCTTGTACTCGTCCGGGATGCCTTGGCCTTCTTTCTTTCCCAGGCCTGGGTCAATGGTTACCGTTCCGATGAAATGGTGTTCTCGGACGTGGTCTTTCCTGTGCTGGTTCCGTGGTGCGAACACTGCCCTTTTGGCGTCGTCGGATCGGAAGATAACGGGGAGTTGGGTGTGATCGATCCAGCCTCGTTTCCAGTCTATTTTGGGCTGTACTGCTGCGAACCATGGGTAGCCGAGGATCGTCTTATTGTCTCCCAGGTCAGTGAGGAAGAATCTGAGTCGGTTGGTGGTGGTTCCTGTGCGGACGTCCAGGTCGGTGAAGAAGTGAATTTCTCCCATCTTGTTTTCTGAGCCGTCGACGTTGAACAGCTTCCTTTCTTTCGGTAGTCGCTTGATCGGTAGCTTCAGCCATCGCGCATACGTGAGGTTCATGAAATTTTCAGTCGCGCCCGAATCGATCAGTGCGACCGTTTCCGCTCGCTTTGCAATTGAGTGGATGTAAACTCGGACCGTCATCGACTTCCTTAGGGAGATGTATACTTGGTCGTCGCTTGCTTTCCTAAGCGAGGCCGTCCTAACAAGGTTTTTTGCGTGCTCGTCTGCCTCCTCGGTTTCGGTTCGATCCGCGGGTTTCGTTGGTTTCTGGGCATCGTGTCCCTCTGCTGGTTCCCTTCGCGGTTCGTCCTCCTTTCGTTTATCGTATGTTGGGGAGGTTCGTGTCTCCCTTTTGAGCATGTCGACGATGCTTTTGATGGGGTCGCGTTCTTCTGCTCTTTTTTGTCCTTCGTTCACCGCTGGGGTAGGTTTCTTTCCGAGGAGGCCCCTGATGATCCGCGTCGTGAGTGCGCGGTGTTCCATCGCTTTTACGTCTTCGGCCTTTACTAGTCGCCTTTGTGGGGCCTTTTGCCCTTTGTCGTTCGCGCTCCTGAATTGCTTTGCGAACTCTTCTGTGAACGCGGTCCAAATCGCGGGGACGTCGTCTGTTACCGGGTGCAGCGCGTCGATCGCCTCTGCTGATCCTTTGACCCAGTCTCGCACCTTCTGTCCTCTCATGAGGTTAAGGGTTAGTTTTGCCTTTTTGATGGGGGAGTCGAGCCCCGTTTCTTTGCCGTTGTGCGCGGCATATTCGTCGACCGCTTTGATAAAGCTCTTGGCTTCGCTTGTCTCTCCTTCGTATGTTTGGGGGAGAGGGGTTTCTCTGGTGGGCGTCTTGCTTTGCCTTCGCGGGGTTGTTCCTCGTCCTTCGACGTTGCTTCCCTTGTTGGGTTTTTCCTCTTCTTCTGAGGGCTCTTCGTCTTCTCCCTTGGCCTCGCCTTGCGTGGTTAGTGGCGCGTATCGGTTCTTCGATACGAAGGTGGGCGTCTTCTCTTTGAGGCGGAGCGGTTCTTTCCTTGGTCCTTTTACTTCGGCCCTTTTGTGGTCGTCCTTGTTGATCGCTTTGTTTGACCGTCGCTCGTTGCTTCTGGTCGGTTTTGTCTTCTTTGCTAGGAATGCTTCGATTCGTCTTTCGACCGCATCCTTGATCGCTTGTGGGAGCGTCATCCTTTTGTTTCCACGGTTTGTCAAACCGTCTAGATTTGATAAAGTTGAGTCTAATGTCACCGCCGGTACTCCTGTAGGGTTTGTCTGGTATCGCTCGTCTGGAGTAGCGAAGGCCTTGGTGTCGTCGGGGGTCCCGTATCAAGGGAATCACAGAGTTCACCTCGTTGTGACACTCCTCCCTTGGAAATACAACAGCTTCCGCTCTGGGAGTCACGGAGATTGCGACGACGGCAATGCTCCTCCCTTAGCAATGGGATGGGGACAAGTGTCTTGTATCACTGTTAGACTAGGTAGTCGGACAGGAGACTCAACTTGGCCTCTACTAGGCGCAAGGAGTGCTACTTATATAGTACTTGGGTCTAGACTAAGGTAGGAGTCTGTAAGTAGCTGTAGTAGGAGTCTAATCGCGCGCATGTATCAGAAACACATCACAGACTCAGGCACATATCACAAACCAGGGACATCAGATAACTGTTCATCAGCGCATCAATAAGAAGGCCGTCGACATGTTGTGATCCCATCAGAACATGAGCCTAGAATGATCCTCTAGATCATTCCCACGGTGACGCTTCTATTGATCCTTCAGATCAATACCATCTAGCCCCATTCGTACGTATCAGAACATAGTCCAGAAACTTCAAACTCTTTTAGGGCCGGTTCCCAGAACTTACCCCGGTCCATGAGGCATACGTGCTAGCCTCATCTCGGGGGCCGGTGTCGCCTGACCTCGTCAGATGTCCCAACAGGTGCAGCGCCCTCCCTCGTGCCCCTCCTCGGGGAACAGATGCTGGCAGAACGCGTACTTACGAGGGCGGGGCTGCGAGCCCGTTACAGTAATGCTTTGGAAAAAGATGCCAACGACAGGCAGCCACGAGGCTGTCGGTTAGATAGCAACGAGGCACGCGCCCTCTGTAATACGTATCGAAGGCGCCTAAACTGTAAGCGCGCGTGGAACGAAGGGGGAAGACAGAACAAACACGAGGAAAAATAAGGAATACTCGGCCGACTTATTCCGAGTCCCGCGATCCGGGAGGAGGTCAACGCATCAAGAAGGGTTGGGCATAAAGGAACTTTCCGGGCGACTCAGACATATGAGAGGGTCACTGGAGTGGTCTGCGCGAGCGCAGCCCGTGCTCCTACCTTACATCTCCCGGGGGGTCGAAATCTTGACCGTCCCCGGTCAAGCGTCATCACAGTCCTCCGGATCGTCGTCGCTGCGCGATGCTTCTTCTTCGATGACCGCGGTGAGGTCTCCTCGATCCAGGATACGCGTGACTGGAATAGAAGACGGTGAGCGAGAAAGGTAAGGTATAAGCCTGAAAGCAGCGTAGCGTAGTTTCGAAACCGCTCCGTCCAACTCAGCAAGGTGGTATGCGCCGTTGCGGCTCCTCCGAATCATCACCATAGGCCCATAGTACCGTGGCCTGGTCTTGCTAGCGAGATCTGAGTCCGCACAGGCGTTGCGCACGAGCACAAGGCGGCCAGGTCCGAAGTCATGGTCTTTGATAGTGTTTTGGTATTGTTTTTCGAACTGCTGCGCCGAGGCGTGGCGACTTTTGAGGAGGCGGTCGTGGATGCCGTCCAAGTCGGCTTGGCGTTTTTGCAGTTGTCGGACGCGAATGGCGAGGAGCTCGGCTGTAGTGAGGGGACGACAGAGATCATGAACAAGGAAGGTGGCAAGCGTGAGATCAAACGGGAGGATAGGCTCGATGCCGTGGGCCATGTAGAAAGGGGAATAGCCGGTGGATTTGCGAGTGGTGGCTTGGTCGGCCCAGAACACCAGAGGCGCGAGGACGGGCCACTTTGCAGTGTCGTCCGTGCAAGCCTTGACCAGGGAGTCGTGTATGGTGCGATGTTGGCGTTCGACAACTCCATTTGCGCGGGAATTGTAGGCTGAAATGCGAATGTGACGGATCCCGAACTTAGTAGCTAACCAGTCCAGCGCAGCGACATAAGCGGTCCCGTTGTCTGTGACGATTTCTTCGACTGCGCCCCATCTGCACAAGATTTCCTCGAAGATGAAAGAGCCAAGCGTGCGACCGGTCTCTGAACGAAGGGCGCGCCATTCGGGCCATGCAGAGAGTGAACACCGAGCCTGGACGATGTAGCGAAAGCCGGAGGCGAGGGGCATGAACATGGTATCGATGTAAGCTTTTCGGAAGAGAGGGGCGGGTGTGGCGACGATAGGTGGGATGCGGATCCTGGTAGTTTGGCGAAGCTGGCACTGGTGACAGGTGCTGACGTACCATTTGACGTCCTGGTCGATGGAAGGCCACCAGAAGCGGTTGAGGAGTGTGTGGCGCGTGGAGTAGAACCCCCTGTGTCCGAGGTTGTCGTGGGCGTCGTGAACGATGCGGGGTCTTTGATAAGGGAGGATGAGGAGTTGGTGTCGTCCGTTACTTTGTCGTCGCCAGAGTCTACCGTTAAGCAGAAAGAAGTGTGCTGACATCCTCAGGAGTCGGTCCGAAGCCTTCCCATCTAGGTCCACGGGAAGCTGAAAACAGTGTAAGTATTGTTCGACGCGCGCCAAGTCTTTTTCTGCCTTGAGTGTTTTGTCCGAGACCGGGAAGTCAGCTAAGCTACCAGTGGACGAGTCGTCGTCGGAGGGAGCCTGAGTGAGGGAAAGGACCTGCGTGAAGTGAGAGGTGTCGAGCCAGCTAAGCACCCAGAGACCGAGAGAGAGCGCTCGATCAATCCAGTCGTCCGGATCTTCGTCTTCGCCTTCACCTTCGGCCAGCTCGCGACGAGAGAGGCCGTCTGGCCCATGGTGTTTGTCAGCGGGTATGTGGACGAGTTTGAAGTCGAAGAGGAGAATCGCGGCGATCCAGCGATTGATCGTCGCGTTGGGCTGAATGTCGGGGTTATGCAGCATGCCTTTGATGAATTGGGCGTCCATCTCGACCACCAGATGGCGGATCCCAATGAGGTGAACGCGGAGGGTGCGGAGAGCCCTGAAGAGACCGTAGAGTTCGAGTTTGGGCTGAGAGTAACGAGCCTCGCGCTCATTCCAAGATATAGAGCCGAAACGGGCAGGGCGGCGCTTATTGTCTAAGCATTCTTGTGAGAGGATCCAACCGACGCCGCGAGAGGAAGAGTCGATGCCTAGGTAAACGGGACGGTGGGAGGAGTAATCGATTGAAATGAGGGCTGGGGAGTGGATGATAGCGCGTTTGAGGGCTTGCATGGCGTGGTCGTGCTCTTCTGTCCAGGCAAAGACCTGCCCTTTGCGTGTGAGGTTGACTAAGGGTCGTGCCAGGGCTGAGTAATTCTTGATCCAGATGCGCATGAAGCCGGTGGTGCCCAAGAAAGCTCTGACGTCAGTGAGTGATTTGCAGGTCGGCCAGTCTCGGATGCGAGCGATTTTAGAGTCGTCGGGGACACGACCTTCGTAGTTACATTTGTGGCCGAGGATGATGACCTCCGGTACAGCAATGAAGAGTTTGTTGGCAGAGACGGTGGCGCCGGCACAGCTGAGACGGTGAAGGATGCGGTGGACATCAACTAGGTGTTGCCAGATGAACTTACGGATTCCGGGATTTTCTGGTATAGTTTCATAACCACCGTTGCTAGTTTCAGAGCACGTGGCGGGTCCTTTGATGCTGCAGTCGTCCACGAAGGGCCAGGCAACGTGAGGGATTTCTGGTTCGAGGATGAAGGTGACGTCTTTGTGAAAAATGGCGACCGCGTTAGTCCAACCCATAGGCAAACTAGTGAGTCGTACAGCGCCGAGTGGGGATTGGACGGTTGTGAGGTTGCGAGAAGAAATGTCAAGGGTGCGGTGGTCGTAGCCCACGAAGAGATCTAGCATAGTATAGCAGGATCGCCCTGCCATAGATTCTATCAGTTGGTCGGTAAGGGGAGGGACGCCTGAGTTGCGGATAGTAACCGCGTTGAGGGGCTGGAGGTCGTGTACGATGCGCAAGGCGCCATTCTTCTTTTTGACCGTAAACCAGCGCGATCTGTAGGAGGCGTCCGAGTGTTCATAGACCCCAGCAGCGAACTTGTCTTTGAAGATTTGTATGACGTCGTCTAAGATGCCGGGAGGGATAGGGAAGTTGCGATACGCCCAAGGGATGTGTTCCACAACTGGGATCTTGACGGGTGAGAAATAATCATCGCGAAATCTGCCTTTTTCTGCCTCGGTCCAAGCCAAGCCAAACTCGTTAAGTTTGAGAACGTGATGTAAAAGTTTTAGCTCCTCCGGCAGCAAGAAGTCTCCTTTGTTGAGTTCTAGAGCGTCCAATCGTTCTTGCGTGAGTCGAGTGCCCGGTGTGAAGTCGGGTGGATTGGGGAGAAGGGCTGGCAGAGTAAGGAGAGGATTGGAAGGGATGCGGCGGAGGATGCGGAAGTCTTCAGGCAGGGAAGCTGGTACAGGGCGCACCTTTTTGGCTACCTTCTTGTAAGCTAAGGCGGCAGCAGAGTTCTCAAGAAAGGAAGAGAAAAATGGAGGGAGTGTGAGGAGGGGTTCAGGTACAGACGGAGGCAGAGATGCAGGCGAAGAGCGAGACTGAGGTGAAGAAGAATGCTGATGTGCAGACAGAGACAGAGAAGACGGGGCTTCAGGTTGACAAGAAAGGCTTAGGATTTTTACGCTCGCCACTTGTACCTTTCGCGGGCGAGAAGGGATGGAAATGCGGTGAGAAGAGTCTGAGGGGTTTTGGACCGAGACCTCGACGTCGCCACTAGGGAGGTCCTCAATTCGGCAGAGCAGAGCATGCTGGAAGGGTCGCCCAAGAAGTAGCCGAAAAGGGGCGTGTTTGACAACGTGAGCATGCACCACGAAAGATATGTCGGCGACGCGCATGGGGAGATACTCAGCACATCCGAGCGTCCAATTAGTAGCCCCGTTGGCGCCTTCCATCTGAAGTAAGCGGTCTGTGTTGATAGAGGCTCCGACCTCTCGTGCTAAGTCTTCCCTCATGACGATGATTTGTGAGCCTGGGTCAATAACACCTGCTTCGGTAACTTTACCACCGATTTGGACGTCGACTTCTCACAGGGGTAAGGAATAGGCTGGCTCGCGAAGACTGGGGAATGGCGAGTTTTGGTTGATAGTGTCTACGAGGGCGACGTCGACGGCTTCCTCGTAGCTGCTAGTCTCGACACGGCGAAAACGGAGCCTCTCCACTAAGTCTTTACGAATCGTGGGGCTGGCTGCGAGGACGTGAGCTGGAGTGGTCAGGGCTAACCTTCCTTCCATGAGCCAAGCCTGCAGTTCGGAGACTAGCTGCTGATCGTCCGCCGCGGACTGGTAACAATACTGAGGTGTCACCCGAGCGTGGGCGGGATCTTTGGTAGGAGTGGGGAGAGCGCCGGCTGGCAGGGGCGGGTGAAGCAGCAGTAACCACAGCCGAAGGAACGATCCCGAGCACAGGTGGATCAGTAGACGAGGAGGGAGAGGTCGTGGTGTCGCCTGAGGTGATGGGGGGTAGTAACTCTGGTGCCTTGGAACGCCGAGTCTCGCATTTCTTTTTCTCGGTGGCGAAGACCTGGAAGAAGTCGAATGGCTTCTCATTGTCTGATTCTGGGTCCTCCTCGTTACCGACGATTTGCACGATGTGGCTTTCTGCTACTTCTTCGATGCGGGCGGAGGATGTGCGAGTGTCGGGGCGAGTAGGGGCATGGGGAGGTGCTTCGCACGAGAAGGGAGCTGGATGTGTTGGAACTGAGGCGGCTTGACCCTGGGTGCCGTACCAGGTGTCGATACTGTACTTTAGTCCGTGCCTAGTACCGTTGTAAGGGATTGGGTGACCGTTGGGGAGACTAAGCTTGTCGTCCACGACTATGACACGTCCCGATCATACGTACTCCTGAGCCCCCATACACTCGCGGATACGGTGGCTGGGCTGTAAGCAGAAAGCGCACCGGTCGATTCACGGTTGGAAGAATGAGGGGTAGTTGGTAGTAGGAGGTGGGTTGGTGGGCCAAGGCACGCTTGGAGGAGGGTTAGCTGGCCAAGGTGCCCGGGTTGACGAAGGCGGAGGTGCTGGCACCGGCGTTTGGACAGAGAATGAAGTAGTGGCAGGGATGGGCGCGGACACGAAGGCTGGCTGAGGCATGACTTGCCCCAGATCGGGGAACCGTATGATGCACTCGGCAAACAACATGGCGTATGCTTCCTCGTGTACTGAAAGACCGCACATACCTCTTATGAGATTCTCGATTTCCTGCCGCTCTTCTGGCTGCATAGCCTCCTTAAAGCGGACTACTTTTGTCTCGATCACCGTAGGGGATGAGCGGCGATCACTGGAGTGACGGGGACGTGAGTTGCGTTCGACAGGGGAGAGGGAAGGGTGCCGCTCATGGGACCTATAGCCAGATCCTCTTCCTCGCAGTTCACGATCTTCCCGATCAGATCCTCTATCTCTAGTACGCGCGGAGCGCCGGCTCCTGGGTTTTCTTGGCTCGTCCGAGGAATCGTCGGACTCAGAACTCAGACCCTGGTTGCCAAGGATTGCCCTAGCCACTTCGAAGACGTCTAAGTAGTCGAAAGGAACATCCGTGGGCTGCCGAGTATGTTCGGCCACGAGTCTTGTTTTCATCTCGCTCCTGTCCTTTTTATGGAATCCCTCCCAGAAGATCTTATCGCGCGTGCCAGCAGTCAGTCGCTGGGAGTCCATTAAGGGTTGACAGCGAACAATAAATTTCCGATAGTATTGGATAACGTCGTCTTCGTCCCTCATGCGGGACTCAGCAGACTTCCTAGCAAAGCTCCTGAGTTTCCCTTTGGTGTGTCGCCGTTGGTTAGAGGTCGCTTCATACAACTGAAGCAGTTCCCGCCTCAGAAGCCTCCACTCGCGAGCTAAGTACCCAGCCCGAGACTTCCAAAAGTCCCTAAGTTCCGCTGTCGTGTAGCGGGTAACGACCTCTACCTTTTGTCGGTCTGATAGCCCACAGCTGTCGGCAAATTCTTCGTACTCCCTGAGGAGATCCTCAATGCGGTCGTCTACCGCGCCGGAAAAATGAGGTGCTCTGTTGGAGCGTGGTGCTGGCATAGCGGCTGGGCCGGTGCCCGCGCGGTTGTGGGCAGGCTGGTACTGGGGAGCAGGCGGAATTTGTGGAGTGGGTTGATACATGGGTGGGATTATAGGCGGGGGATTGTAAAGCGTGTTGTTGACAGGTCGGTTCAAGAATAGAGGAAGAGGGATGGTGCTGGAACTCGAGTACGAGGTGGATCGTCGCCCAGAACTCAAGAAGGCATGAAGTGGCGGAGGCGGAGCTGGAGGGAGATCGTCTGAGTCCGAGTCTAGCGACTCGACTGAACTTCCGGAACTTAGGTCGCCGAAGTAGGGGCCACGTATCGGAGATTCGCCGAAGTCCCTGAGGGCTACTATTGGACGCGCGGGAGTGTTTGGAAGTGAAGGGGTATGGGGTGTTGGGGTGCGTATGGGCTGAGGGGCTGTCTCGGCTCCGTGTGAGTCCGGATGATCGACGACCGGAGGGAGAGGAAGCACGTCGGGTCTTCGGATGAATCTGCCAGACGAGTTCCTTGGTGGGAGACCGCTGACAGGTACAGACATAGGGTGGTTGCCTAAGACAACCGCAGAACCAAGCGTCGAGACGAGGGGTGCGAGGGGAATCTCCGATTCCGCCTCACTGGGGCAGCCAATTGTAGCACAGCCTAAGGCCGCGCCTGTGAGTTCGAGTAGGGAGGAGATGTCGAAGGAGATGGGGAAAGGGGCAGTAAGAAGAGAAGAGGACGGAGGCCTAGGGACGGCTGTCAGCGTGGGATCAGTAGGGTGGAACGTACTAGGCTTCGATGACCCGATTGTCGGCGTCTCGGACTCGGATAAGGAAAAATGGAAAAAGAGATAAAACTCGCGTCCTGGGACGTCTCGCACTTAGAGAGAAGGAGAAAGAGAAAGGGGACCAGATATATGATGGCCATTGTGACCTATGCTGGACTCTTTAAATACATGGAAGGACTCCCAACACGTCAGCCCGTTGTACTCTACGGTAAAATGATCGGTAAGTAAGTGAGAAAAACGAGAATCAAGAGAAGTTCGAGGACAACGCGTGGCTGGTGGCCACCCCGACGCGAAGGCATGGAGCCTGTCCGAAACTTGTACCCGGTTGTCCAAAGTTGGGAACGTGGGCGGAACGGGGGAGGAAGCATAATGTAAATGAGAAAAGGGATCACTATAAAGTGTGGGCGAGCGAGAGAAGGGGCGATCAGAGTAATGCTTTGGAAAAAGATGCCAACGACAGGCAGCCACGAGGCTGTCGGTTAGATAGCAACGAGGCACGCGCCCTCTGTAATACGTATCGAAGGCGCCTAAACTGTAAGCGCGCGTGGAACGAAGGGGGAAGACAGAACAAACACGAGGAAAAATAAGGAATACTCAGCCGACTTATTCCGAGTCCCGCGATCCGGGAGGAGGTCAACGCGTCAAAAAGGGTTGGGCATAAAGGAACTTTCCAGGCAACTCAGACATATGAGAGGGTCACTGGAGTGGTCTGCACGAGCGCAGCCCGTGCTCCTACCTTACAGACAGTTGCCCGACAGTAGGGTCGCAGGGCTCCCCAAGAGCCACTCCCCTGGCGACACCCCCTACATCGCTGAAGTATACGCCGAGTGCGATGGCGACAACGAGGAGGACAACATCATCCTCCCCCTACCTGGCTGGTTGCTTGCGCTCCTCAAGGGCAGTTCCAGCATATACAGCACGCTCGTCCAAGAGGTACGAAACAACGGGGACTGGCCCCTCCAAGCCGAGGTCGCGTGTTTCAGGGAGCTCGAGATCTCGCTCCTTGACGTCAAGCTGCACATCGACCACCTTCAAGCCGAGCAGAGGGGCATGCGAGAGGCCTAAGAAGCGTCAAGGGCGCGCCTTGAGCTGGGTCGACTGGATCGAAGGGTAAGCAACCTTCGCACTGTAGGGGTCCCCGATACGCGCGGCCGGGGGTTTCAGGCAAAGAGGGCGACGCAGTTCAGGGGGAACATGGGCTAGATGCGGACATCTAGTCTAGGTAGGGAGGTGGTGTAACCGGCTCCTGGGACGAGGCTAGCTTGTACGCCTCGTGGACCGGGGTAAGTTCCTGAACCGGGCTAGTACTGTATGGATTGATCGGATCACTGTCATTGATGCGTGTAGTGACTCGTTTTGATGTGGATGGACAGGTGGCCAGCATCGTGTTGTTTCAGATTGCTGTGTCCTCGGTTTTGCTTCGTAATACTTTGTACGCACTTGTAGTCTCGCTAGGGTACTTAAGGACGACCGACTTGGCCAGGTAGCGGCAAGTTGAGTCTCCTGTCTAAATAACAGAAGTCGATTCTCCTTCTATTCAAAGCGGGGTCTTATCGACGTACTGATAAGGCGGGAACCCGTTGCTCTACAGCCCACTAAGTCGCTGTAAAGACCTAGCTCACGACCCAACGTCCCACGCAGGACACGGTTACTCTACCCAAGTATGCCTTCTGCCAAGAAGTATTCCCCGACTTAGTACACAAGGGAGGACGCTGTACGTGCTTCGACACACCAAAGCCTCAAACGGAGAAGACTACCACAGACACAACTGAGTCCTAATCGTCTCGTCCATACCGGCGGTGACACAAATTGAGTCGCGTACGTTCAATTGAATCACGCGATTCATGACTCAGAAATACCCAGATCGGATTGGATTGGATCACATCATACTGAACGGCACATTAGGCAGTAACTTACGTACAGAACAAACACAAGAGAAACATAGTAACCACTGCTAACCCTGCCGCCGCTTGCTCCCAGACACCTTATTAAAGGGACCCCCCTCATCCGCTACAGGCCTCGACCGCTTGGATTGTGATTGGGAATAGAAGTGGATCGAAGCATTCGATCGTGCAATACTCTGAAGACTGGCCTTGTCATTGGAGGGCCACTCGGCGTTAAGGGCCTGCTCGAATTGCTTGAGCAGGGTGTCATAATCCTTCAAAAATGTCAACCCTATTTCATAATTCTTGTCTTCTTCCTCTGGATTCTTGCGTAGACTACGACCAGAGAGTATGTAGGGGTTGAGCTTTGTAGGCGGCGCTTGGTCTGATGGCCGTGGACGATATCGGCCGGCGACAGAATCATACAATTCCATCACAAGCTCGTGAAGGATAGGATTGTCGCGAATTCGAAATCCTTTCTCCCTCAGCGGATTACCTGCTTTCAGCCACGTCGACTTCTCTGTGCTTCCGATGTTAGAATATACCTTTGGGTTCATCACCCCGTTGATGAAAATTGAGCGTGCACTCTCATCCCAGGTAGTTGGCACCCGTGTCACAACAATCCACATAAGAACCCAGAAAAATGATTCAAGGTCATGACTGAATGTGTGGCGGATCTTGGGGCGTTCGATAAGCTCAGCAGCCATAAACTGCCAGGTTCCCTGGCGGAAAGATATGTCAGGAGTCGGGAATACTGGGTCATGTAATAACTTACAGTGCATGTTTGCTGGCGTGCGGTACTGCCACTGTGTTCGTCATCTCGGTCGATCACCTTGGAGAGATCCCAATCGATGAGTAATCTGCCCTGAATCTTCGATTCATGCGGGTCATTATGGTCCAATTCATCGTCGCAGGCGATCAAGATATTTCCTGGACTAATGTCTCGATGAAGGATCCCAATGTCATGAGCAGCTTTGTGAGCTACAATGTGAATCAGGTTACATAGACAAACTGCTAAGAAAATAGTCATCTCACCTTTCAGGGCAGCATACATTGCATTTACAAACTCCCGAGTACATTTGAATTCCTCCAACTTCCTCCCTATGGTACCTAGGACAATACGGTAGTGCCGATGAGGAGTTAGTTTATAATTCATGTCGTTGCCGACTTTGTGAGTTTGAGTTTGGTGATAGATGTCGGCGCCAACATCACCAGCCGATAAGCAGGAAGGAATGTTGTCAACTTTTCCCCGATGGAGCAGATCATAGAGCTCCCCTTCTGGTTTGATGTCCTTCAAAAGGACACGCCAAGAGTCCTTGACGAGGACACGACGCCTTTCTTTGACATCCAAGGCAAATAACGACCGAGTCCACCGACCTACAGGGATATCCGGTCGAGGTTCTGGGCTGGAGATGATATATTGGCGCTCTGACGGTCGATCTGAATCATCTGGTATGGTTAGGACTAGAAACGACTCCACGTCTTTCAGTTCAGGGACGATGGCTCTGGCAAGTGCAATTTCTTCCAGGGTGGATGATGAGTGAACTGTAGAATCATGGCCGCGAACTTTGGAATCTGCGATACCATAGCGGACGAGAAAGTCGAAAAGGTGTGGTTGCGAATTGTAATATATGGGTTCGGTGACGACTGCACCACTACGGTCCCTTCGAATGAGTCTTGCATAGTCTTTCATAATGAGAACCGAGAATGTATGTGTGCGATACTGAGTGCTCATTATCGCCGTGGCATGCGCCGTGATCTGGCCTAGATTTGATCGTGAACCAGATGTGTTACGCCTTTCGTCTGTTCTTGGTGTCACGCGCTCACTTGTACTTATATTCTCTCACCATGTGTACCACCGGCCCGCTTATAGCGCCTTCCGGACTTCTTTCGGCCGTTGCCGCGATCTTGATACTTAGCAGCTATGTCTTCTTTGTTTCGTTCCTACTTACCTTCCTATTCGGTCAGATGTTCCCACGCCATGTGAGTCTCAGTCACTTTGACTCACTTTGACTCCCTCCTACTATACTCCTCACGCGTGCGTCATTTCTCCACCTACTTACTCATAAACTTGTACAATTACTCAGTACCTTACGAAGTATCACTAAGTCGATTACCAACTCGCTTAGTGATCTCCTTGGCTCGCAATGATGCGGCCTTTCTGTACCTGTATATTAGCACGCTTGTAAAGGCCTAAGTCGCTTCAGACTTGGTCTCCTTTGTGAATTCAGGACCATAAACTTCCATTGAGCTTCGCTCGCTCGTCTTCGACTCGCTCGCTTATTCCCTTGCGACTTGTTCGATCAGCTCCATCTCCTGTGCTGGCTCGCCAGGTTTATTACTACGCTCGCCGCTCAGCTCAACTCCCTCATCACATCGTATCCTTTGCACTTAGGTTCCAGTCCTAAGTCAGCTACCAGATCTAACTCCTGTTTGAGTTAGCTTACGCCTCGACATACTGAGGTTAGCCTTGACGTACTAAGGCTCTTCTTATACAGAAGCTCATCGTGTAAGTAACTGCCATTGGGAGGTTGCTTACGCGCCATACGAGATAGTCCGCTCGTAACAAGATGTCAGGTGTAGGAAGGAGTTTAAGTCGTCACCGCTGTTGGAAGTGTGGTCCCTGGGGTTAGACGGAACTTTGAGGACAAATGGGTCCGCCTCCGATTTCATCTCGATGACAAAATCCACGCGAGAGAGGTCGAGATCATCTTTTGTCCTTTTCCCATGCATATATACCGAGCAGTCGGGCTTCAGTTTGAGATGGAATTTGCCACGCGGTGCTTTGTCTGAGGAACGGGATGTGTTGACTATGATTAAACTTGGGACATGCGGAGAAATGGCTTCAATCTAAAAGGGTAGGATTAGTCACAGAACAAGTGCGGTGGGCGACGTGGGTCAGAACTCACAAATTTATCATACCATGCACTCTCCGTTTGTGAGAGCGATTTAATGAAATCATCGAACAATCCCGTGGGGAATTGGGGAACAGAGGAGGGATCCGAGGGAGGGGGTAGGAAATGATTCAAAAAGGCTTCCGCGCTTATCGGTCCAACGAAAAAAGGGCTCATTTCAGTTGCAAGACAGGAAAAAATTGAAGTTCTATCTTCATATCTGTCGATATACCTGTCAGTGGTGGTGCTCCGTGTGTGAACAGGAGTCCCAGGCAGTAGAGAAGCGTTTGAGGGGGGGGGGTGCTCATAATGGCAACGGGTGACATGGAGCCGGCTTGTGCCGGCTTTCAATGGCTTGTGCCGATTTTCCCAAGTCAACTAAAAAGGTCAGCTCGGTGACATGCGGCGCGGCTCGGCTAGCATTTTAGCCGACTCAGGCGCCGGCTTTAGCCGAGCTTTAGCTGGAGCTGCCGAAACACTAGGTTCCCTTGGGCGATGCGATGGAGGGGTCGTTAGAGGCGTCGGACATATCTTACCCGTGGAACACACAGTACACGTCGTGGCAGAAGCTGGAGTGTAGGAGAATGTGGCTTTGGGGAAGTTTGTTGAGGTATAGGTAGATGAAGTGGTGGTAGGATTGTCCGGGGGCAAACTCAAAGTAGGCGGGGCCTTTACTGCCCACCGCGAGATGGAGTCGTTCGACGAGGGGCTTCTTGGGTAGGCGGGGGATGATGTGGAGCTGTAGGTGTAAGAGTAGGACTTGTTGGGGCGGTCGAGGGTCTTCTGTGTCGGCGCGGATGTACTCAAGGAGGGGCTGGTTGACTGGGCGGGTGGCCAGGGTGGAGAGGATGGTGATTCGAGGGATCCTCGCCGCCCTTTTATCTTCTCAGTCGGGCGTCACTGATGGTATTCTTTGACGAGATTGTCCGCATGGACTTGGTCAGCGGGTTCCCATGTGTTGTCGTGATCGGGGTAGCCCTTCCATTTGATCAGATATTGAAGGCGTTTGGTGCGTCCATATTGCCTGTGACCTTCGATACATTCTACTTCGAATTCTTCTTCTCCGTTGATAAGGTCTGGTGATGGCCGGGAGAAGTTGGGACCGTGGGCGGCCATCTCATGATAGGGCGATAACAGGGATGCATGGAACACGTCGTGGATGTTCCATGAGATGGGGAGTTTCAGCTTGTATGCCACTAGCGAGATTTCTTTGATGACCCTGAAGGGCCCATACCGTTTTGGGGCCAGTTTCGTCTTCTGATGTCGGACCTTCAGGTGGGTCGCCTCGAGCCAGACCTCTTCCCCGATTTTGTATTGTGACGGGATCACTGATTTCCCTTTTGCGACCCTGTTGATGGCATCAATGGCCTGGGCTTGTCTTTCGTTCATGACGGAGATTCGGTCTTCAGCGGCCTCGTTCTTTGATGGGGGCGTTTCTGCTGGAAGCAGCTCCGGTTCGTACCCCAGAAGGATTTGATTGGGCGATAGGCCAGTTGTTTCGTTTCTCCGGTTGTTGTGTACCGCCGACGCTATCGTTAGCCAATGGGTCCAATCTTCGGGGGCCGATGAAGTCACAAGTCAGAGGTATTGTTCTACCCACTGGTTTTTCCTTTCGGAGATCCCGTCTGTCTGTGGGTGGAAGGCTGTCAACAGGTTCTGTTGGGTGGCCAGCTTCTTGGCAAGCTCTCTGCTGAAGTGGGAGGTGAAGTGTGGGTCCCTATCGCTGATGACCTTGGTGGGGAGTCCGAACCACCTGTAGACGTTATCCAGGTACAGTTGGGCTATTCCTAGCCCTGTTATCGTTGTGGAGCATGGAAGGAAGATGGCTGCTCGCGAACATCCATGGTCAACGATGGTAAGGATGGCGTCCTTCCCTTTGTGCATTGGGAGCCCCGTAATGAGGTCCATTGCTACCTGTTGGAAGGGGAGGGTCTGTTCATTGGTCATTATGCGGAACAAGGGGATCTTTTTCTTGTGAGTCATGATTTTGTTTTGCTGACAAGTTGCGCAACCTTTGACGTAGTTGGCGATCCATTGGTTCATCCCTGGCCATCGTGGTCCTTGCCTCGCCCGTCTTATCGTTTCGTCCCTTCCTGGGTGTCCTGCAGTGACATGGTCGTGGGCGAGGATCATGGCCATTCTTTTCCTTTCTTCGAGGAATGGTGCGGTTTCCAGGTTCGATCGGTTTATAAATTTCGATGGTGGGAGTACGGTGATTCCTTGGTTGTCGTCCTTGCCCTGGTCTATGCCCGGTGGTCGTGACAGTGCATCGGCTGGGACGTTGTCCTTCCCTGGTACGTGTTGTATCTCATAGTCGTACTCCTGGAGGTCTGCGTGCCAGCGTGCTGTTCGTCTGTTCAGGTTTCGGGGTGACTTCCAGTACTGGAGGTTGGCGTGGTCGGTCAGGATGGTGAACGGTTCTTTCGTCCAACCCAGGTATGGTCGCCAGTGTGCGAGGGATTTCATCACGGCTAGCAGCTCCCTCTCGTAGATGTCATAGTTTCGTTCTGCTGGAATGAACGTTGCGGAGTAGTAGGCGACTGGGTGCGTGACTGGTTTTGTGCGTTTGGCTAGGGTTGGTGAGGTTTCTCCCCTCTGCGAGAGTACGGCGCCCACGCCGTATGCGGAGGCATCCGTTTGAAGGTAGAATCGCTTATTAAAGTCGGGTTGTGTGAGTACTGGGCTGCAGCACATTTTGGACTTAAGTTCCTCGAACGCTCGGTGCTGGCTTTCTCCCCAGTGCCAATCGGTGGTTTTCTTCGTGAGGTCTAGTAGTGGGCAGGCAATTTTTGAGTAGTTTGGGACGAAGTATCGATAGTAGCCAGTGAAGCCTAGGAATTGTCGTACTTCGGTCGGGGTGCGGGGGACTGTCCAGTCCGCCACCCCTTTAAGTTTCGTGGGGTCCATGCGTATTTTGTTCCTTCCAACGATCACCCCTAGGTAGTCGATTTCGTCCTTTGCAAAATCGCATTTTTCTGGTTTCAGGTATAGGTCGTTCTCTTCGAGTTTGTCGAGGACGAGGTGTGTGTATGTAACCGGCTCCTGGGACGAGGCTAGCTTGTACGCCTCGTGGACCGGGGTAAGTTCCTGAACCGGACTAGTACTGTATGGATTGATCGGATCACTTGTCATTGATGCGTGTAGCGACTCGTTTTGATGTGGATGGACAGGTGACCAGCATCGTGTTGTTTCAGATTGCTGTGTCCTCGGTTTTGTTTTGTAATATCTTGTACACGTTTGTAGTCTCCTTCAGATACTTAAGGACGACCGACTTGGCCAGGTAGCGGCAAGTTGAGTCTCCTGTCTAAATAACAGAAGCCTCTTCTCCTTCTATTCAAAGCAGGGTCTTATCGACGTACTGATAAGGCGGGAACCCGTTACTCCATAGCCCACTAAGGTCGCTGTAAGAACTTAGCTCATGACCCAGCGTCCTACCAAGGACACGGTTACTCTACCCAAATACGCCTTCTGCCAGGAGGTATTCCCCGACTTAGTACACAAGGGAGGACGCTGCACGTGCTTCGACACGCCCAAAGCCAAGGAGGAGAAGACTACCATGGACACAACTGAGCTCTAATCGTCTCGTCCACACCGGCGGTGACATTAGACTCAACTTTGTTAAAACTACGGCTAGCAGCAGCAGCAGAGACAGCGTAAACATCGACCACCCAGAGCATCTGACAAAAGAACAGCTACTCGTCACAAGACCAAACTCAAGGATCAGAAGACTCGAAACCAACGATCCGGCTAACAAGAAAGGAAAAGCCATCCAACTGTTCTGTAGAAGCAGCGACCTACAAATCAAGGACGCCGGACCGGTAACCTTACACAACGGAGTGTGGCATCGCATCCTACCAGGAGCAACTAGAAAAGACTTCGTGCTCGGAGGACCCGAGCCTAGCATACACAACTTCGACATCAGCATCGAGACAAGCGACGCAACCACCCCAAGCATCGTAGTGGAAGAACCAGCCAAAGAAAAAGAACCAGCCAGAGAGAAACCAAGCAGGGATTCCTCAGACGAAGAGGACAACCAGATAGACGAGCAAATCCGTCAAAGCCCAATCCAAGGAAGCACATCCTTCGCACAAGTAGTGGCGACGAAGCAGAAACCCCAAACCGTGCAAACTACCCTAAAACAACCTCAAAAGACAACCGCAATGGCTACCCAAACCACCACCCAAGCTACCACCACTGCAACAACCGCCACTCAAGCCAATGTCACCAAAGCCTTCCAAAAAGCTCTCCAACGTGCCCCTCCGCCAGGAGGCAGTGGAGGAGGAGGCGGTGGAGGAGGCGGCGGAGGAGCGGGACCGAACCCACTCCAACCAGTGGCCATGGCACAAGATGTACGAGCAATGGGCAAGCTCCCGGAGACGTTCGATGGCGACAGAACCAAAGCCGACGACTTCATTGAAGAGGTAAAAGGATACTTACGCCTCAATGCAGACATGAGCGGCTTCAACTCCCCCATGAAGAAAATCGCCTTCACCCTTACCCACATGAAAGGAGAAGACGTCATGGGATGGACCAGAGATATAGGAGCTATGCTCGACGCACTGGACCCCATTGCCGACAACGTTCCCCTGTTATGGGAACAATTCCAAACGGAGTTTGCGGCCCAATACCTTGACTCGGCCAAAGAAGACCGAGCCCGCACCGCCCTGCAAAATCTAGCCATGAAACCAGGCGAAATAGACCTGTACATATCGAAATTCGAAGAGCTGGCCCGCAGAGCTGGCTACACCGCGGGAGACAATGCAACGACCCGACTCTTCTTGCTCGGTCTTACCCCCAAAACGATGACGGACGTCATGGCCAGTCCACCAGTAAGGGGATACGAGGCTATAAAACAGAGAGCCATCGAAAGCACCATCGCCCAGAGAACCATTCGCGACCTGCTTGCAATACGACACGACCCAGCCAAAGCAGACAACAGAGCAAACTTCCCCTTCCAACAAAACAGGGGACAGCGATGCCCCTTCTTTCAAAAACCAGCGAACCCACAACCATATCGGCAACCATACCACTCGTCAAACGCCCCGAGATGGATGAACAACCAAGCTGTGCCGATGGACCTCAGTAGGTCAAGAGCACCCAACTCCTACCAACAAAGAGGAGGGCAATCGCAAGCACGGGGACGAAACAACTGGCGCTCCAGAGCCAATGTCGCCAACTTCCCCCCCAGAAACACCAACAATGCCTGCTTCAACTGCGGAGAAATAGGACATTTTGCCCGAGCCTGCCCAAGTAAAGGAAAGGCGAGGGCAAACCTCATCGATTTCGACCCAAACGAAGAAACCGTCTATGAAGGGAACGCTCCTGAAGTAGACAGGGTCGCCTTCCTCAAAGCAGAGATCAACGCGATGACCTTCAACGAGAAACAACAGCTAGCAAAGGAAGTAGAAGAGGAGAGTCCACAGGATTTTCCCACAGCTTAATCAGGTCGGCACTGATTAAGCAGGGAAGCGATAGCAATAGCGATGTGTATATATCAGCACGAAAATCAATGACAGTCCGATGCTACATCCATTCAATCGCGAAAAGAGCTGAAACAATCGCCCTAGTTGACTCTGGGGCGACAGAAAACTTCATGAACCTCACTTACGCCAGATGGCTAAGGCTGCCAATCAAACAATTAGCAAGGCTGCGAAAGCTATTTAACGTCGACGGGACAGAAAACCGAAACGGCGAGGTCAAGTTCTATACCGACCTACAAGTGCAAACCGGATCCACACGGACGCAACTAAGGTTCTTCCTCTCCGACCTAGGCGACCACAAAGCGATCCTAGGATACTCATGGTTCGCCGCGGCTCAACCAAAGATAGATTGGAAGAAAGGTTGGATCGACCACACCCAACTACCAATCATCCTGCGAGCCCACAACGCCAAAAAGGCAGTCTTCGTGCCAAGGAACCGGAACACCCCCCAAAAGCCTAACCAAGACCAGTATTACATCGGACGCGTCACGATACACCCTGCCCAACCAAACGAGAACCCGCCACACGCCATCCCAACCGAATACGAATGCCACAAAAAGGTGTTCAGCGAAGAACAGTCGCAACGACTGCCCAAACATACTGTATGGGACCACGCCATTGAACTGCTGCCCGACGCCCCCGCAACGCTCCCTGCAAGACTCCTTCCCCTCAACCAAGCCGAACGAGAAGAAATGCACAAGTTCGTAGCCGAACACCTGAAAAGAGGAACCATACGAGAGTCGTGGAGCCCCTACGCTGCCAACTTCTTCTTCGTCAAAAAGAAGGATAAGAAACTACGCCCAGTACAGGACTACCGCCCGATCAACAAATGGACGGTGAAAAACAGAAATGTCTCTCCTCTGATTCCCCAGACTATCGACCGCCTTAGTGGATGCACCCTATTCACCAAGTTCGATGTGAGGTGGGGGTACAATAACATCCGCATCAAAGAAGGGGACGAATGGAAAGCGGCCTTCCTCACTAGCGAAGGACTGTTCGAGCCGACCGTCATGTTTTTCGGCCTCACGAATTCACCAGCCACCTTCCAAATGATGATGAACACCATCTTCCGGAGAGAGGTCGCACAAGGATGGCTATCGGTATATATGGACGATATTGCCATCCACACCAAACCGAGGAAAGGCGAAACTGAGGAACAACACCGACAAAGGCATACAGACTACACGCACCTCGTCCTCGACAAACTTGAAGAGAACGACCTATACCTAAAACCAGAAAAATGCGACTTTGCAAAAGACGAAATCGATTACTTAGGGGTGATCGTCGGAAAGAACAAAATACGCATGGACCCCACGAAACTCAAAGGGGTCGCAGACTGGACAGTCCCCCGCACCCCGACCGAAGTACGACAATTCCTAGGCTTCACTGGCTATTATCGATATTTCGTTCCAAACTACTCAAAAATCGCCCGCCCACTACTAGATCTTACGAAGAAAACCACCGATTGGCACTGGGGAGAAAGTCAACACCAAGCATTTGAAGAACTCAAGTCCAAGATGTGCTGCAGCCCAGTACTCACGCAACCTGACTTCAACAAACGATTCTACCTACAAACAGATGCCTCCACATATGGCGTGGGCGCCGTACTCTCGCAAAGGGGAGAAACTTCACCGACTTTAGCCAAACGCTCAAAACCAGTCACACACCCAGTTGCCTACTACTCCGCAACGTTCATCCCAGCAGAACGGAACTACGACATCTACGAGAGGGAGCTGCTAGCCGTGATGAAATCCCTCGCACACTGGCGACCATACCTGGGCTGGACCAAAGAACCGTTCACCATCCTAACCGACCACGCCAACCTCCAATACTGGAAGTCACCCCGAAACGTGAACAGACGAACAGCATGCTGGCACGCAGACCTCCAGGAGTACGACTACGAGATACAACACGTACCAGGGAAGGACAACGTCCCAGCCGATGCACTATCACGGCCACTGGGCATAGACCAGGGTAAGGACGACAACCAAGGAATCACCGTACTCCCACCATCGAAATTCATAAACCGATCGAACCTGGAAATCGCGCCATTCCCTGAAGAAAGGAAAAGAATGGCCATGATCCTCGCCCATGACCATGTCACTGCAGGACACCCAGGTAGGGACGAAACGATAAGGCGAGTGAGACAAGGACCACGATGGCCAGGGATGAACCAATGGATCGCCAACTACGTCAAAGGATGCGCAACTTGCCAGCAAAACAAAATCATGACCCACAAGAAAAAGATTCCCTTGTTCCGCATAACGACCGACGAACGGACCCTCCCCTTCCAACAGGTGGCAATGGACCTGATCACGGGACTCCCAATGCACAAAGGGAAGGACGCCATCCTCACCATCGTTGACCACGGATGTTCACGAGCAGCCATCTTCCTTCCATGCTCCACGACGATAACAGGGCTAGGGATAGCCCAGCTGTACCTGGATAACGTCTACAGGTAGTTCGGACTCCCCACCAAGGTCATCAGCGATAGGGACCCACGCTTCACCTCCCACTTCGGCAGAGAGCTCGCCAAGAAGCTAACCACCCAACAGAATCTGTCGACAGCCTTCCACCCGCAGACGGACGGAATCTCCGAGAGGAAAAACCAGTGGGTAGAACAATACCTCCGGCTCGTGACTTCATCGGCCCCCGAAGATTGGACCCACTGGCTAACGATAGCGTCGGCGGTACACAACAACCGGAGGAATGAAACAACTGGCCTATCGCCCAATCAAATCCTTCTGGGGTACGAACCGGAGCTGCTTCCAGTGGAAACGCCCCCATCAAAGAACGAGGCCGCTGAAAACCGAATCTCCGTCATGAACGAAAGATGAACCCAGGCCATTGATGCCATCAATGAAATCGCAAAAGGGAAATCGGTGATCCCATCACAATACAAACTCGGAGAAGAGGTCTGGCTCGAGGCGACCCACCTAAAGGTCCGACATCAAAAGATGAAACTGGCCCCAAAACGATATGGACCCTTCAGGGTCATCAAAGAAGTCTCGCCAGTGGCGTACAAACTGAAACTCCCCATCTTGTGGAACATCCACGATGTGTTCCATGCATCCCTGTTATCACCCTATCACGAGACGGCTGCCCACGGCCCCAACTTCTCCCGGCCATCACCAGACCTTATCAATGGGGAAGAGGAATTCGAAGTAGAACACATCGAAGGCCACCGGCAATATGGGCGCATCAAATGTCTCCAATATTTGATCAAATGGAAGGGCTACCCCGATCACGACAACACATGGGAGCCTGCTGACCAGGTCCACGCTGATGACCTGATCAAAGAGTACCACCAGAGACGCCCGACCAAAAGGATAAAAGGGCGACAAGGAACGCTGAGACCGCCATCTTCTTCACCCTGGCCTCTCGACCAGTCAACCAACCCCTCCTTGAGTACATCCGCGCCGACAAAGAAGACCCTTGACCGCTCCAGCAAGTCCTACTCCTGCATCTACAGCTCCACATCATCCCGCACCTATCCAAGAAACCCCTTACCGATCGACTCCACCTCGCGGACAGCAGCAGAAAAAGACCCGCCTACTCTGAGTTTGCCCCCGGACAATCCTATCGCCACTTCGTCTACCTCTACCTCAACAAGCTTCCCCAAAGCCACGCCCTCCTACACTCCAGCTTCTGCCGCGACCAGTACTGCGTATTCCACGGGTAAGACATGTCCGACGCCTCCAACGACCCCTCCATTGCGTCGCCTAAAGGAACGCCACCCCCCATGGTACCGCCCCTCTCGCCGTCCACCGCCACCGTCAGCCTCCAACTTGAGCCGAACGACCCCAACTCCCTCATGCACATCGCCCAGGGGCTCTTGGCCACCATCCGCAAGAGGGAAGCCGAGCATCGCGTCGAATTTGACAGCTGGTGCGAACAGATGGCGGCCCAAAAGATCCGCTTCGAAGAGGCACTGGCCCGTGTACAGCCGAGAGAGGACCGCCCAGAAGGGTACGTACTTAACATCAAGGAGAGAGCCCCCAACTTCGTCATCCCCATTCAAGATGGGTACTATCAGCCGGCATGGTGGGTTAGACAGCTACCCGACGGAAGGGTCGCAGGGCTCCCCAAGAGCCACTCCCCTGGCGACACCCCCTACATCGCTGAAGTATACGCCGAGTGCGAGGGCGACGACGAGGAGGACAACATCATCCTTCCCTTACCTGGCTGGCTGCTCGCGCTCCTCAAAGGTAGCTCCAGCGTGTACAGCACGCTCGTCCAGGAGGTTCGGAACAACAGGGACTGGCCCCTCCAAGCCGAGGTCGCGCGTTTCAGGGAGCTCGAGATTTCGCTCCTTGACATCAAGCTCCGCATCGACCACCTCCAAGCCAAGCAGAGGGGTATGCGAGAGGCCCAAGAGGCGTCAAGGGCGCGCCTTGAGCTGGGTCGGCTGGACCGAAGGGTAAGCAACCTCCATACTGTGGGGGTCCCCGACACGCGCGGCCGTGGGTTCCAAGCAAGGAGGACGACGCAGTTCAGGGGGAATATGGGCTAGATGAGGACATCTAGTCTAGGTAGGGAGGTGATGTAACCGGCTCCTGGGACGAGGCTAGCTTGTATGCCTCGTGGACCGGGGTAAGTTCCTGAACCGGACTAGTACTGTATGGATTGATCGGATCACTTGTCATTGATGCATGTAGCGACTCGTTTTGATGTGGATGGACAGGTGACCAGCATCGTGTTGTTTCAGATTGCTTTGTCCTCGGTTTTGTTTCATAATATCTTGTACGCGTTTGTAGTCTCCTTCAGATACTTAAGGACGACCGACTTGGCCAGGTAGCGGCAAGTTGAGTCTCCTGTCTAAATAACAGAAGCCTCTTCTCCTTCTATTCAAAGCGGGGTCTTATCGACGTACTGATAAGGTGGGAACCCGTTACTCCATAGCCCACTAAGGTCGCTGTAAGAACTTAGCTCATGACCCAGCGTCCCACCAAGGACACGGTTACTCTACCCAAATATGCCTTCTGCCAGGAGGTATTCCCCGACTTAGTACACAAGGGAGGACGCTGCACGTGCTTCGACATGCCCAAAGCCAAGGAGGAGAAGACTACCACGGACACAACTGAGCTCTAATCGTCTCGTCCACACCGGCGGTGACAGTGTAGTTCGTGTGCCTTTGCCGGTGTTGTTCCTCAGTTTCTCCTTCTCTTGGTTTGGTGTGGATGGCGATGTCGTCCATGTACACTGATAGCCATCCTTGCGCGACCTCTCTTTGGAAGATGGTGTTCATCATCATCTGGAAGGTGGCCGGCGAGTTATTGAGGCCGAAGAACATGACGGTTGGTTCAAACAGCCCTTTGCTAGTGAGGAAGGCCGCTTTCCATTCGTCTCCCTCTTTGATGCGGATGTTGTTGTACCCCCACCTTACGTCGAACTTAGTGAACAGAGTGCACCCACTGAGGCGATCAATAGTCTGGGGAATTAGGGGGGAGACGTTTCTGTTTTTCACCGTCCATTTATTGATCGGGCGGTAGTCTTGTACTGGGCGTAGCTTCTTGTCTTTCTTCTTGACAAAGAAGAAGTTGGCGGCATAGGGGCTCCACAACTCTCGTATGGTCCCCCTTTTCAGGTGTTCGGCCACAAATTTGTGCATTTCTTCTCGTTCAGCCTGGTTGAGGGGAAGGAGTCTCGCGGGGAGTGTGGCCGGGGCATTGGGTAGTAGTTCGATAGCGTGGTCCCACACGGTGTGTTTGGGCAGCCGTTGTGATTGCTCTTCGCTGAACACCTTTTTATGGCGTTCATACTCGGTTGGGATGGCATGTGGTGGGCTCTTGTTCGGTTGGGCAGGGTGTACCGTAACGCGCCCGATGTAGTATTGATCCTGGTTGGGTTTTCGGGGGGTATTTCGGTTTCTTGGTACGAAGACTGCCTTCTTGGTGTTGTGGGCTCGTAAAATGATTGGTAGTTGGGTGTGGTCGATCCAGCCTTTCTTCCAGTCTATCTTTGGTTGGGCTGCAGCGAACCATGAGTACCCTAGGATCGCCTTGTGGTCACCTAGGTCGGAGAGGAAGAACCTTAGCTGGGTTCGTGTGGATCCGGTTTGCACTTGTAGGTCGGTGTAGAACTTGACTTCGCCATTTCGGTTTTCTGTTCCGTCGACGTTGAACAGCTTTCGTGGTCTTGCCAATTGTTTGATTGGTAACCTCAACCATCTGGCATAGGTGAGGTTCATGAAGTTTTCCGTCACCCCAGAGTCGACTAGGGCGATCGTTTCGGCTCTTTTTGCGATCGAATGGATGTAGCATCGGACTGTCATTGATTTTCGTGCTGATATATATACATCGCTATTGCTATCGCTTCCCTGCTTAATCAGTGCCGACCTGATTAAGCTGTGGGAAAATCCTGTGGGCTCTCCTCTCCTACTTCCTTTGCTAGCTGTTGTTTCTCGTTGAAGGTCATCGCGTTGATTTCTGCTTTGAGGAAGGCAACCCTATCTACTTCGGGGGTGCCCCCCTCGTAGACGGTTTCTTCGCTCGGGTCGAAGTCGATGAGGTTCGCCCTTGCCTTTCCTTTGCCTGGGCAGGCTCAGGCGAAGTGTCCTATCTCTCCACAGTTGAAGCAAGCGTTACTGGTGTTTCTGGGAGGGAAGTTGGCGACGTTGGCTCTGGAGCGCCAGTTGTTTCGTCCTCGTGCTTGCGGTTGCCCTCCCCTTTGTTGGTAGAAGTTGGGGGCCCTTGACCTACTGAGGTCCATTGGCACGGGTTGGTTGTTCATCCATCTTGGGGCATTTGACGAGTGATACGGCTGTCGGTATGGCTGTGGGTTCGTTGGTTTTTGGAAGAAGGGGCGTCATTGTCCCTTGTTTTGTTGGAAGGGGAAGTTTGCCCTATTGTCCGCCTTGGCTGGGTTGTGTCGTATCGCGAGCAGGTCGCGGATGGTCCTTTGGGCTATGGTGCTTTCTATGGCTCTCTGTTTCATGGCTTCATATCCTCGTACTGGTGGGCTGGCCATGACATCCGTCATCGTTTTGGGTGTGAGGCCGAGCAGGAAGAGTCGGGTCGTTGCGTTGTCCCCGGCGGTATAGCCAGCTCTACGGGCCAATTCTTCGAACTTTGATATGTACAGGTCTATTTCGCCTGGTTTCATAGCTAAGTTTTGCAGAGCGGTACGGGCTCAGTCTTCTTTGGCTGAGTCGAGGTATTGGGCCGCGAACTCCGTTAGGAATTGTTCCCATAGTAGGGGAATGTTGTCGGCGACAGGGTCTAGTGCGTCGAGCATTGCTCCTATATCTCTGGTCCATCCCGTGACGTCTTCTCCTTTCATATGGGTGAGGGTGAAGGCGATCTTTTTCATGGGGGAGTTGAAGCCGCTTACGTCTGCGTTGAGACGCAGGTATCCTTTTACTTCTTCAATGAAGTTGTCGGCCTTAGTTCTGTCGCCGTTGAACGTCTCTGGGAGTTTGCCCATCGCTCATACATCTTGTGCCACGGCCACCGGTTGGAGTGGGTTTGGTCCCGCTCCTCCACTGCCTCCTCCTCCACCGCCTCCTGGTGGAGGGGCGCGTTGGAGGGCTTTCTGGAAGGCTTTGGTGACATTGGCTTGGGCGGCAGTCGTTGCGGTGGTAGTGGTTTGGGTGGTGGTTTGAGTAGCCATTGCGGTCGTCTTCTGGGGTTGTTTTAGGGTGGTTTGCACGGTTCGGGGTTTCTGCTTCATTGCTACTACTTGTGCAAAGGATGTGCTTTCTTGGATTGGGCTTCGACGGATTTGCTCGTCTATTTGGTTGTCCTCTTTGTCTGAGGAGTCCCTGCTTGGTTTCTTTCTGACCGGTTCTTTTGCTTTGGCCAGTTCTTCTACTACGATGCTCGGGGTGGTTGCGTCACTGGTTTCGATGCTGATGTTGAAGTTGTGTATGCTAGGCTCGGGTTCTCTGAGCACAAAGTCTTTTCTAGTCGCTCCTGGTAGGATGCGATGCCACACTCCGTTGTGTAGGGTCACTGGTCCGGCGTCTTTGATTTGTAGGTTGCTGCTTCTGCAGAATAGTTGGATGGCCTTTCCCTTCTTGTTGGCCGGGTCGTTTGATTCGAGTCTTCTGATTCTCGAGTTAGGTCTTGTGACGAGTAGTTGTTCTTTTGTTAGATGTTCTGGGTGGTTGATGTCTACGCTGTCTTTGCTGCTGCTAGCCGTAGTTTTTAAGAAAGTTGAGTCTAATGTCACCGCCGTACGGACGAGACGATTAGAGCTCAGTTGTGTCCGTGGTAGTTGTCTCTTCTTGGGCCTTGGGTGTGTCGAAGCACGTGCAGCGTCCTCCCTTGTGCACTAGGTCGGGGAATACCTCTTGGCAGAGGGCGTACTTGGGTAGAGTGACCGTGTCCTTAGTTGGACGCTGAGTCATAAGCTAAGTCTTTGCAGCGACTTTAGTGGACTATGGAGCAGCAAGTTCCCGCCTTATCAGTTCGTCGATAAGACCCCGCTTCGAATAGGAAGAGAAGAGACTTCTGTTATTTGGACAGGAGACTCAACTTGCCGCTACCTGGCCAAGTTGGTCGCCCTTAAGTATCCTAAGGAGACTACAAACGCGTACAAAGTATTATCAACCAAACACGAGGGGCACAGCAATCTGAAACAACACGATGCTGGCCATCTGTCCATCCACATCACAACGAGGCACTACACGCATCAATGACAAGCGATCCAATCAATCCATACAGTACTAGCCTGGTTCAGGAACTTACCCCGGTCCACGAGGCGTACAAGCTAGCCTCGTCCCAGGAGCCGGTTACACGAGTGGCATGATCATACAGGGCAGTTCCACGTCGAGGCTGCTTTTCTTGGTTTCAAGAATGAAGTGCTCCGCCTACACAAAGTGAATGGTGTGGTCATTTACTGGACTTTATCTATTGTTCTATAACAAAAATTTCCGCCCTTGGTGGTCGTGACAGGTACTGTACTTTCACGGTTGCTGGCGACAGCTGTCTCGTCGAGCCCGTTCACCGAAGTCACTACCCTTTCAAATGGTCTTACTGTCGCGACAGAGGCACATTCCCATGCCCAGACTGCGACCGTGGGTGTGTGGATAGATGCTGGCTCACGCGCTGAGACGGATACATCAAATGGCACGGCCCACTTCCTCAAGCATATGGCTTTCAAGGGCACTGGTCATCACTCCCAACATGCCCTCGAGATCGAGGTGAAGAATCTCGGCGCCCACCTCAATGCCTACACTTCACGTGAGCAGACGGTTTACTACGCCAAGAGCTTCCGCAAGGATGTTCTGCAAGCTGTCGACATCATCTCCGACATCCTCCAGAACTCCAAGCTCGAGAGCGGCGCCATTGAGTGCGAACGCGATGTCATCATACGTGAACAGCAGGAGGTTGACAAGCAGCACGAGGAGGTTGTGTTTGACCATCTCCATGCCGTCGCTTACCAAGGTATGCCCCCACCATCCAAGTCGTACCCAGAAACTCCGTTTATGACCTCCATCGCGCAGGTCAACCACTAGGTCGCACAATCCTTGGTCCAAAGAAGAACATCCTTTCTATCAAGCATGATGACCTGGCGTCATATATTAAGACCAACTACACCGCCAACCGCATGGTCCTTGTGGGTGCCAGTGGCGTCAATCATGGAGAGCTTGTCAAGGCTGCGGAGAAAGCATTCGGGACGCTTCCTGTCTCACCGAACCCAATCCCACTCGGCTGCAAGGCTCACCCAAAGCCGGACTTTATCGGTTCGGAGGTGCGCATTCAAGACGACAATATTCCAACGACGCATATCGCCGTAGCTCATCCATCCACTGGTCCAGTATGAGTTCTGTGATGACCGAAAACAAGGGGATTTGAGATGGAGAAAATAGCGAGATGGGTGGCAGGGAGGGGGTTTACTAATCTTGTGGTCGTGTACTCTCAATATACCAACTCATGTGATGATCAAAGGATTGTACTGGGTGCACACATGTAATACAACATCAGGAAAACGTCAAATTACTTATTTTGTCTTAACCCCATCTTAACTTGTCTTAAGTGGCAAATTAAGTAAATTTAAGTAAAATTTGATTAAGACAGTCATTACTTAATTTCAGTAGAGTCGATTTCTGAAACCTCACTTAATGCACTTAAATAAAGTATATTAAGACACTAAGTCACTTTCAGGGAATTAAGATTTTCGTGAAAATAATATATTTCAACATCTAACTAGGTAAACAAATAAGGTAACTAAGCACCTAAGGATGTTTAAGGCACAAAATGGGACATCAAATGCTGCAAACCATTCGTATACCCGTATGGAGGAAGATAGGATGGAGCGCGTGGGTGGGAAATCACCTTCAAACAATGAATGCGATAACTCTTCCTCGTCGGAAGGAGATGAAGCACCCGAAGCAAGGATAAGGTAGCATGCCGAGTTGGCCCCGCGGTCGCGTAGATTGAGCTTATAGTTGTCATAGGCCCATAGTGACGAGGAGAACGAAGGCGAGCGGGGCGATGTATGTTATAAGGAAACCTACCAAGGATGTAGGAAAGGGGGGATAAGGATGTCAGATTGACTCAAAAAAAGCGACAATATTACGGAGAGAATGAGAGCGCACCAGTTCTGAAGGCAAGAATTGGGATAGGGCGAGGAGGAGGAAATAGAGGTTGAAGAAAAACTTGAGCTGTTTGTAAAGCGCTTGCCACATCCGAGGAACAAAAATGCTTATCCGCCACGCCAGATAAGCCCGACTCGGGAAGATGGCCAGTCGCGTGCACCACGGTGTGGCCTCGGCGAGTAAAAAGTTGGAAATCACACTGTACTGTATGCCATGTGAAACTTTTTAGACAATGGGACCTGTAATGGTTGTTGTCAGCAAGGCGTGTGCTGACCGAAAAGGTTATAAGCACGAGGCCGCGTCGAGGCACAATGGGCACTCCAATGGTATGTTGATGCATTCTTTGGTCGTGTTACCATACGGCGGGATGTGTCATTGTCAGCCATGTTTGGTGGGGCCTGCATGGCTGTAGGATCATCTTTTCTTTCTGGCTCGTCTGGTTTGAGACCATCCTGCTTCAAGGTTGGTCCGTGTCCCTCCTTGGTAACGGTCTCGTCCACATCCATCCTAGGCTCAGACGGGGAAAGCTCGGGGACGGTGTTTTCATTTTTCTCGGTATTATGGACAGGACTAGGACCAGTGTGATCCTCTGCTTTGGCTGCCTCTCACTCCACCTGCTTGCGAGCCTCCTCTTCAGACACTCGCCGCCGAAGTTCCCGAACCTCATTAATTGAGGTATCGCGCTCGTCAAGGAAAGCACTCCACTCCTTCTCAGCAGTTTCAGCCGCCTTGAAGATCAGACTCTGTCAGTATCATGGTGACATAGCGATAAGACAACGATCACCTCTGCTTTTCTCTTAGCGATGAAAGCCTCTTGAGAAGGGGTCAAGACTGCTGGAAGGTAATAGAGCGGTGGAGGATGTGATCGCGATGGTTCAAGGGTCCATTTGTGCGAAGGCAGAGGGCTTGAGTCGTCAGAAGGAATCACATCTGATGTGAGCAAGAAATCAGCAAGAACTGGTAGCCTCGAGCGACGTAGTCGATGCTAGCAAGAACCCAAGAAGTCTTAACTTCCAACATCAAGACTTAAGCAGAAAAGACTCACGATAGTGTTCTTCAATTGGATCTCCTCCTCCTTTCGGTTTGCAGTATGCTTGTCTTTCTTCGCCTCTTCGGCTCTCCTGACAGAGTCAGTTTCTTTTTGGAGTCTATCCTGTAGCCTTTTATCAATCAAATGTCGTTTCTTGGCCTGAAACGAGGTCAGAATTGGTGCAGTTGCGGAAGCAGATAGCGGTGGACGTGCTGGGTATATGAGAAGTCGCTCAGCGGTATTGAAGTAGGGATGGTAAGGTTCGGTTCGGTTCGGTTCAAAATGGTCCGGTTCTGGTTCTCAAGGCTTCTGAACCATGAACCGGACCGAGTATGTATTTTTTTTTTTTGAATCTGAATGTATTCTGCAGAAAATACTCATGTTTGATCTATTAACATGTAGCTATGCATTGACTAAGTCAGGTAAAGTCCTCGCCATCCTCTTCGTCATCAAATGAAGCAATGAGAGAATCAATATGTTGCTTGGCATCACCTGCGGCAGAGATGTGGCCATTACGATACGCACTCTTGAGGAGCTGCAGGCTTTCAAAAACCACTCCGTTGAGGCGGTTTCGGTGCTTGGTGCCTGTAAGACCACCACTAGAGAATGCACGCTCAGAGGGTGTAGCTGATCCTTGGATGGCTAGGTAGTCTTGAGCCATTCTCGAAAGCGTCGGATACTGATTTTTATGTTCCTACACAGGTTATTAATCAACGAGTTGAATTTAGAAAATGAAACTTACCCCCCACCACCCAACAACATCATCGGTCACCTCCAGTGCGCTCTTGAGGTAGGCCTGAAGCTCAGCACGGGGGCTAAGCTGTGCGCGATCCAAATCTTGGCGCTTCTTAACAGCGGCAAGCATCCAGGTGCGGCCATATTGTTCATCCGATGATGGACCTTGTGCTTCTGCGTTACTGGATTGGGTGGATGCTGGCGTGTAGTATTTATCGTACTGAACAGTTGGGATCAGTTAGTATGATCAGCGTTGTATTAGTTATGCGATACTTACAACATCTTCGAACATCTGGAGACCGGCATTGAAGGTGTTGTTACTCCAATGATGCTGGGCATAAGCTACCTTGAAATTCGGATCCAAGGCTGGAGGAAGATGTAGACATATTAGTTTGCGATGTTGAGACAACTGGATAAAGCATACCTAAGCATATAAAGTATGCCGCGCTGTCGTCGGTCTTCTTATACCACTTGGCAAGATTATCCAAGCCTTCATTAATTGCATCACACACGATGCTGTATTGAGGTGCGGCTGCCATGTTCTCCCACGTCGTAATCAAAAACTCGAGGACTGGGATTGTGCGAAAGACAGTGGGGTCACGTGAACTTGAGAATGTCTGGGTCGCACTCGCTGGCTCCTATACAGAGAGGTGGTTAGTTAATGCTGAAAATACAATGAAAGCCGTTGCGTACCTGAAGTACTTCCTTTATCTGTTTCATCCTTTCCCAGTCTTTACGGTCAAGCCAGAAATCGGCGTATTCTTTGCCTTTGAGAGTTGGCACTTCATTGCTGTCGTCCGCCAGCTCAACAAACAAGTTCACACCCTATAGAATTCAAACATTACTGTATTGATGTCATTGAGAGATGACAAAAACGTCACTGACCTTCTGCAGAATCAACATTCTCTCGAGGAAGCTGTGCATTGAGGCCCAGCGCGTCCGGATCCACTGCATGAGCTTTAATTCAGGAACACCAGCTTGCCTGCAGCACTGGCCAAAGAAAGCGGTGGCCTGAGGCGACGATTGGATCTGAAGGCCTATATCAGCAACCAAAAGCAACTATTAGACCATACTGACCTGTTTGACCAGCGCAAGGGTTTTACCGATGGTGTCACCAACAGTGAAATCAGCAGCAGCGTCGCCTTCGTCCTTGTCGTCCTTGTCGTTGTCATCGTCATTGTCATCGTTGCAGCCGCCTCCTCCGAGATCAGCTTCCAGAGCATCAAAGTTAATGCTGTCATCGTCAACGACGTCAAGCTCTCCATCGCGAAATGCCTTTTTGATTTTCTTAACGAGGATGCGTGCAGATGTCGGTGAAACCACTTGAATGAAATGGCCTGTGCCAAGGTGAATGGCGTGCTCCATGCACCTTGGAAATGGTTTGTTAGAAAGGAAAAGTACCGTAATTACAAATGAACTCACCTAATTCGACCTTCACTATAATCCCACTTTGTATCGTCGTCTCCCTTGTTGGTATTAAGTTGGCGTGCGACCTCATTCATGGCCGTGTCGTTGTTACTCGCATTATCACTAGTAAACCAACCAACCTTGAATAACGCAATCATTATCAATAGTTATTTATGAATACAGAGATTGGCATACCTTTTCCCGCAGTCCATAACGGTCGACCGTCCGCATGATTGTGTTGCCAATGTTGGCATCAGAATGGCGGCCTGGCAGCGGAGTGAATGCAAGCTGCTCTGAATGCAGCTTCCAGCCGGTGCCCACATCATGGATGAAATGTCCTGTGATGGACAAGTACGGGTCGCCGACCTGTGATGTCCAGGCATCGAAAGTGAACGACACCTTACCAGGGACATCCTGGCATATGAATAAATAGATATTCTGTCGTTTATAACAAGTAATAAGTAATCAGACTTACCTTGAGTAGTTTCTTCACTCGGGCTTCGCTAAGGTTGGCCTTAGTTATTATTTCATTGCGGAGAGTCTGGCGGTGAGGAATATCCTTGTCCAAGAGCGAAGGTTGAAGGTATGTGAGTAGACGACGAAATGGACCCTTGTCAACGAGTTGAAAAGCCTTGTCCTCACAGACTACAAGTTCGACAAGGTAGTCAACCAGTCCACTGGTGGAGAAGGGTGGTGCGCGAGGCTGACGAGTTACTATATTGTCGAGACTTCCTTGACTGAGTGAGAGATTAGCAAATTGGTTGTGATAACCCAAATAAGACACCCATACCTATTTAGAGCTGAACCTGCGTTGGCAGGGGTTGCGCGAGGATGGGTGGGAATGTTGAGCTTCTTGCAATGATCTTCGTAGACCGTAAAGTGGTCCTGGTGCCTAGAGGTCACGTCGTTAGTAATGATACAAATATATTGATACTATACCTACCGCGCGATGTGGGTACGCAGAGTAGACACACCACCTTTAAGAAAGTGGTGTTGGAATCCGAGCACGCCTCGGAGCTCGGAACGGAACGGATTGTCGGAGCGCCCAACGACTAAGCGCGTATGCGCACACCACGGACGATCGAGCAGCAAGCCCATGTTTCATACCTACAGCACGGGGACCTCATCTGTGAGATCCCATACATTCCTTAGCATACAATTAGCATCCGTTACCATACCCCTGGGGCACAGAGCCCACATAGGTAATACACATAGTTATCGTGCCGCACGCGCGACCACTGAGCATTACATCTAATCTAGATCCTCTCGCGCGCGTCCGCTTTATCTCACCAACTCTATTAGTTTGCAACAAGTGGTTCTTTGCACTAAGACCTTTTGAACTAGAACAAGAGTTTTGTCAACGCAAACAAGCAGCCAAGAAACGATGACACTAACCGGCAGACTTTGCAGATATGACCCTCCTCTTTCGCACCTGTATGGGGGTCAATATGATTGTCATCCTTAACGAAGATGGTGCGAATATCAGCAGTGCAATCAGTCTTGACACGCCTCCCACATGCCTAATCGAAGTCAAAATGTCATGTCACATTCACAGAAACGAGAAGGGGCTTACTTCACGATCTGCGTCTCCCATAGCTTTAGTAGACACATAACCAATATCACTATCTTCATCTGGCTCAGTGTCACCAGCCTCATTGTCGGAAGATGTAGCAGGGAGCTCTGCAGCATCAGGCTCGTAGTCGGAGATTTCACTGCCATCAGTTGGCCCTTTGTCATCAACGACAACTTTGCGATTGTTGCGGCGAACTGCTGCCATGCTGATGCTGCGGGAGGCCTTGCGCTTGTGCATAGTAGCAGAGGACAATGTTTTGGCATTGTCGAAGTCGGTGATTGCACCCTTGAGCTTGTGTGTAGCTGATACTTCGGCGTTGTTGGGGTTGGTGATCCTGATGGAAGGACGTGTCGTGCGCCCAGAACGACGAGCACCTGCGACTACAGCAGCAGGAGCTGGTTCACCACGATGAATGGTGGCGGAAGAGTCGGCGGTTGTGATGGAGGAGGGGGTGGTAGCATGGTTAATCGGCTCTGAGGAATCACCATCTTCGAACCATACTATGTCCTTGGCGTCGAGAAGTTTGCCGTCTGGTCCAACAGCGCAGCCTGACATTGTATAGGTTTGATAGCAAGAGGAGGAGGTCGTAGACAGAGGAAGGGACACCAAGAGAGCAGGGGTGAGTCCGGTGAGAGCGACTGGTGTTGACAGAGACGCGAGATATAAAAGAAGAGGAAAAAGGAACGCACTACATTCTGGTGCTTGCGTCGGTGAGAACAAAGACCACAGCAAGTGGACATGCACCTTAACGCTGCACCGGATGTATGAAAACTTGTCAGAAGGACATACTAGTGCCGCGCCGTTGCTGTCCATAGATCGAAAGGAGTGAACCGAGTCGGGGAGAATGGCGTGGAACAAGGGGAAGGCGAAGGTGATAATTGACAGAGGAGTGAATCGCTGAGTGATAAAGGAAACAAAAGGGATGAAAAATGAACCTAGAACACGAGGCAAACACGTCTTGGGCCAGGTGTTAGCCAGGTGACTAGCGGTGTCACCGCCGGTATGGACGAGACGATTAGAGCTCAGTCGTGTCTGTGGTAGTCTTCTCTTCCTTGGGCTTAGGCGTGTCGAAGCACGTGCAGCGTCCTCCCTTGTGTATTAAGTCGGGGAATACCTCCTGGCAGAAGGCGTACTGTGGTAGAGTAACCGTGTCCTTAGTGGGATGCTGGGTCATGAGCTAAGTCCTTACAGCGACTTAGTGGGCTATACATCAATGACTAGCGATCCGATCAATCCATACAGTACTAGGCCGGTTAAGGAACTTACCCCGGTCCACGAGGCGTACGAGCTAGCCTCGTCCCAGGAGCCGGTTACATCACCTCCCTACCTAGACTAGATGTCCACATCTAGCCCATGTTCCCCCTGAACTGTGTCGCCCTCCTTGTCTGGAAGCCTCGGCCGCGCGTGTCGGGGACCCCCACTGTCACCGCCGGTATGGACGAGACGATTAGAGCTCAGTTGTGTCGGTTGTAGTCTTCTCTTCCTTGGGCTTCGGCGAGTCGAAGCACGTGCAGCGTCCTCCCTTGTGCACTAAGTCAGGGAATACCTCCTGGCAGAAGGCATACTTGGGTAGAGTAACCGTGTCCTTAAGGGGACATTGGGTCATGAGCTAGGCCCTTGCAGCGACCTAATGGGCTGTAGAGCTGCGAGTTCCCGCCTTATCGGTACGTTGATAAGACCTCGCTTTGAATAGAAGGGGAAGAGACTCTTTGTTATTTAGACAGGAGACTCAACTTGCCGCTACCTGGCCAAGTCGGTCGTCCTTAAATATCTGGAGGAGACTACAAACGTGTACAAGATATTACGAAGCAAAACCAAGGACAGAGCAATCTGAAACAACACGATGCTGGTCACCTGTCCATCCACATCAAAACGAGTCGCTACACGCATCAATGACAAGTGATCTGATCAATCCATACAGTACTAGTCCGGTTCAGGAACTTACCCCGGTCCACGAGGTGTACAAGCTAGCCTCGTCCCAGGAGCCGGTTACATCACCTCCCTACCTAGACTAGATGTCCTCATCTAGCCCATGTTCCCCCTGAACTGTGTCGTCCTCCTCGCTTGGAACCCACGGCCGCGCGTATCGGGGACCCCCACAGTGCGGAGGTTGCTTACCCTTCGGTCCAGCCGTCCCAGCTCGAGGCGCGCCCTTGACGCCTCTTGGGCCTCTCGCATACCCCTTTGCTCGGCTTGGAGGTGGTCGATGCGGAGCTTGATGTCAAGGAGCGAAATCTCGAGCTCCCTGAAACGCGCGACTTCGGCTTGGAGGGGCCAGTCCCCGTTGTTCCGAACCTCCTGGACGAGCGTGCTGTACACGCTTGAGCTACCTTTGAGGAGCGCGAGCAGCCAGCCAGGTAGGGGAAGGATGATGTTGTCCTCCTCATCGTCGCCCTCGCACTCGGCGTATACTTCAGCGATGTAGGGGGTGTCGCTAGGGGAGTGGCTCTTGGGAAGCCCTGCGACCCTTCCGTCGGGTAGCTGTCTAACCCACCATGCCGGCTGATAGTACCCATCTTGAATGGGGATGACGAAGTTGGGGGCCCTCTCCTTGATGTTAAGTACGTACCCTTCTGGGCGGTCCTCTCTCGGCTGTACGCGGGCCAGTGCCTCTTCGAAGCGGATTTTCTGGGCCGCCATCTGTTCGCACCAACTGTCGGATTCGACGCGATGCTCGGCTTCCCTCTTGTGGATGGTGGCCAAGAGCCCTTGGGCGATGTGCATGAGGGAATTGGGGTCGTTCGGTTCGAGTTGGAGGCCGACGGCGGCGGTGGACGGCGAGAGGGGTGGCGCCATGGGGGGTGGTGTTCCTTTAGGCGATGCAATGGAGGGGTCGTTGGAGGCGTCGGACATGTCTTACCCGTGGAATACGCAGTACTGGTCGCGGCAGAAGCTGGAGTGTAGGAGGATGTGGCTTTGGGGAAGCTTGTTGAGGTAGAGGTAGACAAAGTGGCGGTAAGATTGTCCGGGGGCAAACTCGGAGTAGGCAGGCTTTTTATCTCTAGTGACCGTGAGGTGGATTCGTTCGACGAGGGGTTTCTTGGGCAGGCGCGGGACGATGTGGAACTGTAGGTGTAGGAGTAAGACTTGTTGGGTCGGCCGAGGGTCTTCTTTGTCGGCGCGGATGTACTCAAGGAGAGGTTGGTTGACTGGTCGAGAGGCCAGGGTGGAGAAGATGGCGGTCTCAGTGTTCCTTGTCGTCCTTTTATCCTTTCGGTCGGGCGTCTCTGGTGGTACTCTTTGATCAGGTCATCTGCGTGGATCTGGTCAGCAGGCTCCCATGTGTTGTCGTGATCGGGGTATCCCTTCCATTTGATCAAATATTGGAGACGTTTGGTGCGCCCATATTGCCGGTGGCTTTCGATGTGTTCTACTTCGAATTCCTCTTCCCCATTGATAAGGTCTGGTGATGGCCGGGAGAAGTTGGGGCCGTGGGCGGCCGTCTCGTGATAGGGTGATAACAGGGATGCATGGAACACATCGTGGATGTTCCACGAGACGGGGAGTTTCAGCTTGTACGCCACTGGCGAGACTTCTTTGATGATCCTGAAGGGTCCATATCGTTTTGGGGCTAGTTTCGTCTTTTGATGTCGGACCTTCAGGTGGGTCGCCTCGAGCCAGACCTCTTCCCCGAGTTTGTATTGTGATGGGATCACTGATTTCCCTTTTGCGATTTCATTGATGGCATCAATGGCCTGGGTTCGTCTTTCGTTCATGACGGAGATTCAGTTTTCGGCGGCCTCGTTCTTTGATGGGGGCGTTTCCACCGGAAGTAGTTCCGGTTCGTATCCTAGAAGGATTTGATTGGGCGATAGGCCAGTTGTTTCATTCCTCCGGTTGTTGTGTACCGCCGACGCTATTGTTAGCCAGTGGGTCCAATCTTCGGGGGCCGATGAAGTCACGAGCCGGAGGTATTGTTCTACCCACTGGTTTTTTCTCTCGGAGATTCCGTCCGTTTGCGGGTGGAAGGCTGTCGACAGATTCTGTTGGGTGGTTAGCTTCTTGGCGAGCTCTCTGCTGAAGTGGGAGGTGAAGCATGGGTCCCTATCGCTGATGACCTTGGTGGGGAGTCCGAACCACCTGTAGACGTTATCTAGGTATAGTTGGGCTATCCCTAGCCCTGTTATCGTCGTGGAGCATGGAAGGAAGATGGCTGCTCGGGAGCATCCGTGGTCAACGATGGTGAGGATGGCGTCCTTCCCTTTGTGCATTGGGAGTCCCGTGATCAGGTCCATTGCTACCTGTTGGAAGGGGAGGGTCCGTTCGTCAGTTGTTATGCGGAACAAGGGAATCTTTTTCCTGTGAGTCATGATCTTGTTTTGCTGGCAAGTTGCGCATCCTTTGACGTAGTTGGCGATCCATTGGTTCATCCCTGGCCATCGTGGTCCTTGCCTCGCCCGTCTTATCGTTTCGTCCCTTCCTGGGTGTCCTGCAGTGGCATGGTCATGGGCGAGGATCATGGCCATTCTTTTCCTTTCTTCAGGGAATGGCGCGACTTCCAGGTCCAATCGGTTTATGAATTTCGATGGTGGGAGTACGGTGATTCCTTGGTTGTCGTCCTTACCCTGGTCTATGCCCGGTGGCCGTGATAGTGCATCGGCTGGGACGTTGTCCTTCCCTGGTACGTGTTGTATCTCGTAGTCGTACTCCTGGAGGTCTGCGTGCCAGCATGCCGTTCGTCTGTTCAGGTTTCGGGGTGACTTCCAGTATTGGAGGTTGGTGTGGTCGGTTAGGATGGTGAACGGTTCTTTGGTCCAGCCCAGGTACGGTCGCCAGTGTGCGAGGGATTTCATCACGGCTAGCAGCTCCCTCTCGTAGATGTCGTAGTTCCGTTCTGCTGGGATGAACGTTGCGGAGTAGTAGGCGACTGGGTGTGTGACTGGTTTCGAGCGTTTGGCTAAAGTCGGTGAAGTTTCTCCCCTTTGCGAGAGTACGGCGCCCACGCCGTATGCGGAGGCATCTGTTTGTAGGTAGAATCGTTTGTTGAAGTCAGGTTGCGTGAGCACTGGGCTGCAGCACATTTTGGACTTGAGTTCTTCGAACGCTTGGTGTTGACTTTCTCCCCAGTGCCAATCGGTGGTTTTCTTTGTGAGATCTAGTAGTGGGTGGGCGATTTTTGAGTAGTTTGGAACGAAATATCGATAGTAGCCAGTGAAGCCTAGGAATTGTCATACTTCGGTCGGGGTGCGGGGGACTGTCCAGTCTGCGACCCCTTTGAGTTTCGTGGGGTCCATGCGTATTTTGTTCTTTCCGACGATCACCCCTAAGTAGTCGATTTCGTCTTTTGCAAAGTCGCATTTTTCTGGTTTTAGGTATAGGTCGTTCTCTTCGAGTTTGTCGAGGACGAGGTGCGTGTAGTCTGTATGCCTTTGTCGGTGTTGTTCCTCAGTTTCGCCTTTCCTCGGCTTGGTGTGGATGGCGATATCGTCCATATATACCGATAGCCATCCTTGTGCGACCTCTCTCCGGAAGATGGTGTTCATCATCATTTGGAAGGTGGCTGGTGAATTCGTGAGGCCGAAGAACATGACGGTCGGCTCGAACAGTCCTTCACTAGTGAGGAAGGCCGCCTTTCATTCGTCCCCTTCTTTGATGCGGATGTTATTGTACCCCCATCTCACATCGAACTTGGTGAATAGGGTGCATCCACTAAGGCGGTCGATAGTCTGGGGAATCAGAGGGGAGACGTTTCTGTTTTTCACCGTCCATTTGTTGATTGGGCGGTAGTCCTGCACTGGGCGTAGTTTCTTATCCTTCTTTTTGACAAAGAAGAAGTTGGCAGCGTAGGGGCTCCACGACTCTCGTATGGTTCCTCTTTTCAGGTGTTCGGCTACGAACTTGTGCATTTCTTCTCGTTCGGCTTGGTTGAGGGGAAGGAGTCTTGCAGGGAGCGTTGCGGGGGCGTTGGGTAGCAGTTCAATGGCGTGGTCCCATACAGTATGTTTGGGCAGTCGTTGCGACTGTTCTTCGCTGAACACCTTTTTGTGGCGTTCGTATTCGGTTGGGATGGCGTGTGGCGGGTTCTCGTTTGGTTGGGCAGGGTGTATCGTGACGCGTCCGATGTAGTACTGGTCTTGGTTAGGCTTTCGGGGGGTGTTCCGGTTCCTTGGTACAAAGACTGCCTTTTTGGCGTTGTGGGCTCGCAGGATGATTGGTAGTTGGGTGTGGTCGATCCAACCTTTCTTCCAATCTATCTTTGGTTGAGCCGCGGCGAACCATGAGTATCCTAGGATCGCTTTGTGGTCGCCTAGGTCGGAGAGGAAGAACCTTAGTTGCGTTCGTGCGGATCCGGTTTGCACTTGTAGGTCGGTATAGAATTTGACCTCGCCGTTTCGGTTCTCTGTCCCATTGACGTTGAATAGCTTTCGCGGCCTTGCCAATTGTTTGATTGGCAGCTTTAGCCATCTGGCGTAGGTGAGGTTCATGAAGTTTTCTGTCGCTCCAGAGTCAACTAGGGCGATTGTTTCGGCTCTTTTCGTGATTGAATGGATGTAGCATCGGACTGTCATTGATTTTCGTGCTGATATATATACATCACTATTGCTATCGCTTCCCTGCTTAATCAGTGCCGACCTGATTAAGCTGTGGGAAAATCCTGTGGACTCTCCTCTCCTACTTCCTTCGCTAGCTGTTGTTTCTCGTCGAAGGTCATCGCGTTAATCTCTGCTTTGAGGAAGGCGACCCTGTCTACTTCGGGGGTATTCCCTTCGTAGACGGTTTCTTCGTTTGGGTCGAAATCGATGAGGTTTGCCCTCGCCTTTCCTTTACTTGGGCAGGCTCGGGCGAAATGTCCTATTTCTCCGCAGTTGAAGCAGGCGTTGTTGGTGTTCCGGGGGGGGAAGTTGGCGACATTGGCTCTGGATCGCCAGTTGTTTCGTCCCCGTGCTTGCGATTGCCCTCCTCTTTGTTGGTAGGAGTTGGGTGCTCTTGACCTACTGAGGTCCATCGGCACGGCTTGGTTGTTCATCCATCTCGGGGTGTTTGATGAGTGGTATGGTTGCCGGTATGGTTGTGGGTTCGCTGGTTTTTGGAAGAAGGGGCATCGTTGTCCCCTATTTTGTTGGAAGGGAAAGTTTGCCCTGCTGTCTGCTTTGGCTGGGTCGTGTCGTATTGCAAGCAGGTCGCGAATGGTTCTCTGGGCGATGGTGCTTTCGATGGCTCTTTGTTTTATAGCCTCGTATCCTCTTACCGGTGGGCTGGCCATGACGTCGGTCATTGTTTTAGGGGTGAGACCGAGCAAGAAGAGTCGGGTCGTTGCGTTGTCTCCCGCGGTGTAGCCAGCCCTGCGGGCCAGCTCTTCGAATTTCGATATGTACAGGTCTATCTCGCCTGGTTTCATGGTTAGGTTTTGCAGGGCGGTGCAGGCTCGGTCCTCTTTGGCCGAATCGAGGTATTGGGCCGCGAACTCCGTTAGGAATTGTTCCCATAACAGGGGAACGTTGTCGGCAACGGGATCTAGTGCGTCGAGCATGGTTCCTATGTCTCTGGTCCATCCCGTGACGTCTTCTCCTTTCATGTGGGTGAGGGTGAAGGCAATTTTCTTCATGGGGGAGTTGAAGCCACTCACGTCTGCATTGAGGCGTAGGTATCCTTTTACCTCTTCGATGAAGTCGTCAGCTTTGGTTCTGTCGCCATCGAACGTCTCTGGGAGTTTGCCCATTGCTCGTACATCTTGTGCCACGGCAACTGGTTGGAGTGGGTTTGGTCCTGCTCCTCCGCCGCCTCCTCCACCACCTCCTCCACCGCCTCCTCCTCCGCCTCCTGGTGGAGGGGCACGTTGGAGGGCTTTTTGGAAGGCTTTGGTGACATTGGCTTGAGCGGCAGTTGTCGCAGTGGTGGTGGCTTGGGTAGTGGTTTGGGTAGCCATCGCGGTTGTCTTTTGAGGTTGTTTTAGGGTGGTTTGTATGGTTCGGGGTTTTTGCTTTGTCGCTACTACTTGTGCGAAGGATGTGCTTCCTTGGATCGGGCTTCGACGGATCTGCTCGTCTATCTGGTTGTCCTCTTCGTCTGAGGAATCCCTGCTTGGTTTCTCTCTGGCCGTCCTCTTTCCTTGGCCGGTTCTTCCACTACAATGCTCGGAGTGGTTGCATCACTTGTCTCGATGCTGATGTCGAAGTTGTGTATACTAGGCTCGGGTTCTCCAAGTATGAAGTCTTTTATGGTTGCTCCTGGTAGGATGCGATGCCACACTCCGTTGTGTAGGGTTACTGGTCCAGCGTCCTTGATCTGCAGGTCGCTGCTTCTACAGAATAGTTGGATGGCTTTTCCTTTCTTGTTAGCCGGGTCGTTAGTTTCGAGTCTGTTGATCCTCGAGTTTGGTCTTGTGACGAGTAGTTGTTCTTTTGTCAGGTGCTCTGGGTGGTCGATGTTTGCGCTGTCTCTGCTGCTGCTAGCCGTAGTTTTTAACAAAGTTGAGTCTAATGTCACCGCCGGTATGGACGAGACGATTAGAGCTCAGTTGTGTCGGTTGTAGTCTTCTCTTCCTTGGGCTTCGGCGAGTCAAAGCACGTGCAGCGTCCTCCCTTGTGCACTAAGTCAGGGAATACCTCCTGGCAGAAGGCGTACTTGGGTAGAGTAACCGTGTCCTTAAGGGGACGTTGGGTCATGAGCTAGGCCCTTGCAGCGGCCTAGTGGGCTGTAGAGCAGCGAGTTCCCGCCTTATCGGTACGTTGATAAGACCTTGCTTTGAATAGAAGGGGAAGAGACTCTTTGTTATTTAGACAGGAGACTCAACTTGCCGCTACCTGGCCAAGTCGGTCGTCCTTAAATATCTGGAGGAGACTACAAACGTGTACAAGATATTACGAAGCAAAACCAAGGACACAGCAATCTGAAACAACACGATGCTGGTCACCTGTCCATCCACATCAAAACGAGTCGCTACACGCATCAATGACAAGTGATCCGATCAATCCATACAGTACTAGTCCGGTTCAGGAACTTACCCCGGTCCACGAGGCGTACAAGCTAGCCTCGTCCCAGGAGCCGGTTACACCCACAGTGCGGAGGTTGCTCACCCTTCGGTCCAACCGGCCCAGCTCGAGGCGCGCCCTTGACGCCTCTTGGGCCTCCCGCATACCTCTCTGCTCGGCTTGGAGGTGGTCGATGCGGAGTTTGACGTCAAGGAGCGAGATCTCGAGCTCCCTGAAACGTGCGACCTCAGCTTGGAGGGGCCAATCCCCGTTGTTTCGGACCTCTTGGACGAGCGTACTGTACACGCTGGAACTACCTTTGAGGAGCGCAAGCAGCCAGCCAGGTAGGGGGAGGATGATGTTGTCCTCCTCGTCGTCGCCATCGCACTCGGCGTATACCTCTGCAATGTAGGGGGTGTCGCCAGGGGAGTGGCTCTTGGGGAGCCCTGCGACCCTACCGTCGGGCAGCTGTCTGACCCACCATGCCGGCTGATAGTACCCATCTTGAATGGGGATGACGGAGTTGGGGGCCCTCTCCTTGATGTTAAATACGTACCCTTCTGGCCGGTCCTCTCTCGGCTGTACATGGGCCAGTGCCTCCTCGAAGCGGATCTTTTGGGCTGCCATCTGTTCGCACCAGCTGTCGGATTTGACGCGGTGTTTGGCTTCCCTTTTGCGGATGGTGGCCAAGAGTCCCTGGGCGATGTGCATGAGGGAGCTGGGGTCGTTCGGCTCAAGTTGGAGGCCGACGGCGGCGGTAGATGGCGAGAGGGGTGGTGCCATGGGGGGTGGCGTTCCTTTAGGCGATGTGATGGAGGGGTTGTTGGAGGCGTCGGACATATCTTACCCGTGGAATATGCAGTACTGGTCGCGGCAGAAGCTGGAGTGCAGGAGGATGTGGTGTTGGGGAAGCTTGTTAAGGTAGAGGTAGATGAAGTGGCGGTAGGGTTGTCCGGGGGCAAACTCAGAGTAGGCGGGTCTTCCGCTGCTGCTGTCCGCGAGGTGGAGTCGATCGATAAGGGGTTTCTTGGGTAGGCGCAGGACGATGTGGAATTGTAGGTGCAGGAGTAGGACTTGCTGGAACGGTCGAGGGTTATCCTTGTCGGCACGAATGTACTCGAGGAGAGGTTGGTTGATTGGGCGAGACAGGATGGGGAGGATGCTGGTTCGAGGGATCCTTGTCGCCCTTTTATCTTCTCGGCAGGGCGTCTCTGATGGTATTCTCTGATGAGGTCGTCTGCATGGACTTGGTCAGCGGGTTCCCATGTGTTGTCGTGATCAGGGTAGCCCTTCCATTTGATCAGATATTGAAGGCGCTTGGTGCGCCCATATTGCCTATGGCCTTCGACACGTTCTACTTCGAATTCTTCTTCTCCGTTGATAAGGTCTGGTGATGGCTGGGAGAAGTTGGGACCGTGGGCAGCCATCTTGTGATAGGGTGATAACAGGGATGCATGGAACACGTCGTGGATGTTCCATGAGATGGGGAGTTTCAGCTTGTACGCCACCGGCGAGACTTCCTTGATGACCCTGAAGGGTCCATACCGTTTTGGGGCCAGTTTCGTCTTTTGATGTCGGACCTTCAGGTGGGTCGCCTCGAGCCAGACCTCTTCTCCGAGTTTGTATTGTGATGGGATCACTGATTTTCCTTTTGCGATCCTGTTGATGGCGTCAATGGCCTGGGCTCGTCTTTCGTTCATGACGGATATTCGATTTTCGGCGGCCTCGTTCTTTGATGGGGGCATTTCCACTGGGAGCAGTTCTGGTTCGTACCCCAGAAGGATTTGATTGGGCGATAGGCCAGTTGTTTCATTCCTCTGGTTGTTGTGTACTGCCGACGCTATCGTTAGCCAATGGGTCCAGTCTTCGGGGGCCGATGAAGTCACGAGCCGGAGGTATTGTTCTACCCATTGGTTTTTCCTCTCGGAGATTCCGTCTGTCTGTGGGTGGAAGGCTGTTGACAAGTTCTGTTGGGCGGTTAGCTTTTTGGCCAGTTCTCTGCTGAAGTGGGAAGTAAAGCGTGGGTCCCTATCGCTGATGACCTTGGTGGGGAGTCCGAACCACCTATAGACGTTATCCAGGTACAGTTGGGCTATCCCTAACCCTGTTATTGTTGTGGAGCATGGGAGGAAGATGGCTGCTCGCGAACATCCGTGGTCGACGATGGTGAGGATAGCGTCTTTCCCTTTGTGCATTGGGAGTCCCGTGATGAGGTCCATCGCCACCTGTTGGAAGGGGAGGGTCCGTTCGTCAGTTGTTATGTGGAACAAGGGGATTTTCCTTTTGTGAGTTATGATTTTGTTTTGTTGGCAAGTTGCGCAGCCTTTGACGTAGTTGGCGATCCATTGGTTCATCCCTGGCCATCGTGGTCCTTGCCTCGCCCGTCTTATCGTTTCGTCCCTTCCTGGGTGTCCTGCAGTGGCATGGTCATGGGCGAGGATCATGGCCATTCTTTTCCTTTCTTCAGGGAATGGTGCGGCTTCCAGGTTCGATCGGTTTATGAATTTCGATGGTGGGAGTACGGTGATTCCTTGGTTGTCGTCCTTTCCCTGGTCTATGCCCGGTGGTCGTGACAGTGCATCGGCTGGGATGTTGTCTTTCCCTGGTACGTGTTGTATCTCGTAGTCGTACTCCTGGAGGTCTGCGTGCCAGCGTGCTGTTCGTCTGTTTAGGTTTTGGGGTGACTTCCAATACTGGAGGTTGGCGTGGTCGGTTAGGATGGTGAACGGTTCTTTGGTCCAGCCCAGGTACGGTCGCCAGTGTGCGAGGGATTTCATCACGGCTAGCAGCTCCCTCTCATAGATGTCGTAGTTTCGTTCTGCTGGGATGAACGTTGCGGAGTAGTAGGCGACTGGGTGTGTGACTGGTTTTGTGCATTTGGCTAAAGTTGGTGAAGTTTCTCCCCTTTGCGAGAGTACAGCGCCCACGCCGTATGCGGAGGCATCTGTTTGTAAGTAGAATCGCTTGTTAAAGTCAGGTTGTGTGAGCACTGGGCTGCAGCACATTTTGGATTTGAGTTCTTCGAATGCTCGGTGCTGACTTTCTCCCCAGTGCCAGTCGGTGGTTTTCTTTGTGAGATCCAGTAGTGGGTGGGCGATTTTTGAGTAGTTTGGAACGAAATATCGATAGTAGCCAGTGAAGCCTAGGAATTGTCGTACTTCGGTTGGGGTGCGGGGGACCGTCCAGTCCGCGACCCCTTTGAGTTTCGTGGGGTCCATGCATATTTTATTCTTTCCGACGATCACCCCTAAGTAATCGATTTCGTCTTTTGCAAAGTCGCATTTTTCCGGTTTCAGGTATAGGTCGTTCTCTTCAAGTTTGTCGAGGACGAGGTGCGTGTAGTCTGTGTGCCTTTGTCGGTGTTGTTCTTCGGTTTTGCCTTTCCTCGGTTTGGTGTGGATGGCAATATCGTCCATATACACCGATAGCCACCCTTGTGCGACCTCCCTCCGGAAGATGGTGTTCATCATCATTTGGAAGGTGGCTGGTGAATTCGTGAGGCCGAAGAACATGACGGTCGGCTCAAACAGCCCTTCGCTAGTGAGGAAGGCCGCCTTCCATTCGTCCCCTTCTTTGATGCGGATATTATTGTACCCCCACCTTACGTCGAACTTGGTGAATAGGGTGCATCCGCTAAGGCGGTCAATGGTTTGGGGAATCAGGGGGGAGACGTTTCTGTTTTTCACCGTCCATTTGTTGATCGGGCGGTAGTCCTGTACTGGGCGTAGTTTCTTATCTTTCTTTTTGACGAAGAAGAAGTTGGCAGCATAGGGGCTCCACGACTCTCGTATGGTTCCCCTTTTCAGGTGTTCGGCTACGAACTTGTGCATTTCTTCTCGTTCGGCCTGGTTGAGGGGAAGGAGTCTTGCAGGGAGCGTCGCGGGGGCGTCGGGCAGTAGTTCGATGGCGTGGTCCCATACAGTGTGTCTGGGCAGTCGTTGCGACTGTTCCTCGCTGAACACCTTTTTGTGGTGCTCGTATTCGGTTGGGATAGTGTGTGGCGGTTTCTCAGTTTGGTTGGGCAGGGTGTATCGTGACGCGTCCGATATAGTATTGGTCCTGGTTAGGCTTTCGGGGGGCGTTCCAGTTCCTTGGCACGAAGACTGCCTTTTTGGCATTGTGGGCTCGCAGGATGATTGGTAGTTGGGTGTGGTCGATCCAACCTTTCTTCCAATCTAACTTCGGTTGAGCCGCGGCGAACCATGAGTATCCCAGGATCGCCTTGTGATCGCCTAGGTCGGAGAGGAAGAACCTTAGTTGTGTTCGTGTGGATCCGGTCTGTACCTGTAGATCGGTATAGAATTTGACCTTGCCGTTTCGGTTTTCTGTCCCGTCGACATTGAATAGCTTTCGCGGTCTTGCTAGTTGTTTGATTGGTAGCCTAAGCCATCTGGCGTAGGTGAGGTTCATGAAGTTTTCTGTTGCCCCAGAGTCAACTAGGGCGATCGTTTCGGCTCTTTTCGCAATTGAATGGATGTAGCATCGGACTGTCATTGATTTTCGTGCTGATATATACACATCGCTATTGCTATCGCTTCCCTGCTTAATCAGTGCCGACCTGATTAAGCTGTGGGAAAATCCTGTGGACTCTCCTCTCCCACTTCTTTTGCCAGCTGTTGTTTTTCATCGAAGGTCATCACGTTGATCTCTGCTTTAAGGAAGGCGACCCTGTCTACCTCGGGAGCGCTCCCTTCGTAGGCGGTTTCTTCATTCGGGTCGAAGTCGATAAGGTTTGCCCTCGCCTTCCCTTTGCTTGGGCAGGCTCGGGCAAAATGTCCTATTTCTCCGCAGTTGAAACACGCATTGCTGGTGTTCCTAGGAGGGAAGTTGGCGACGTTGGCTCTAGAGCGCCAGTTGCTTCGCCCTCGTGCTTGCGACTGTCCTCCTCTTTGTTGGTAGGAGTTGGGTGCCCTTGATCTACTGAGGTCCATTGGCACAGCTTGGTTATTCATCCATCTTGGGGCGTTTGACGAGTGGTACGGTTGCCGGTACGGTTGCGGGTTTGCTGGTTTTTGGAAGAAGGGGCGTCGTTGTCCCCTGTTTTGTTGGAAGGGGAAGTTTGCCCTGTTGTCTGCTTTGGCTGGGTCGTGTCATATTGCGAGCAGGTCGCGAATGGTTCTTTGGGCGATGGTGCTTTCGATGGCCCTCTGTTTTATAGCCTCGTATCCCCTTACCGGTGGGCTGGCCATGACGTCTGTCATCGTCTTCGGGGTAAGACCGAGTAAGAAGAGTCGGGTCGTTGCATTGTCTCCCGTGGTGTAGCCAGCCCTGCGGGCCAGCTCTTCGAATTTTGATATGTACAGGTCTATCTCGCCTGGTTTCATGGTTAGGTTCTGCAGGGCGGTGCGGGCTCGGTCTTCTTTGGCCGAATCGAGGTACTGGGCCGCGAACTCCGTTAGGAATTGTTCCCATAACAGGGGAACGTTATCGGCTACGGGGTCCAGTGCGTCGAGCATAGCTCCTATATCTCTGGTCCATCCCGTGACGTCTTCCCCTTTCATGTGGGTAAGGGTGAAGGCGATTTTCTTCATGGGGGAGTTGAAGCCGCTTACGTCTGCATTGAGGCATAGGTATCCTTTTACCTCTTCGATGAAGTCGTCAGCTTTGGTTCTGTCGCCATCAAACGTCTCCGGGAGCTTGCCCATTGCTCGTACATCTTGTGCCACAGCCACTGGTTGGAGTGGGTTCGGTCCCGCTCCTCCGCCACCTCCTCCTCCGCCTCCTCCACCGCCTCCTCCTCCACCGCCTCCTGGTGGAGGGGCACGTTGGAGGGCTTTTTGGAAGGCTTTGGTGACATTGGCTTGGGCGGCGGTCGTTGCGGTGGTGGTAGCTTGGGTGGTGGTTTGGGTAGCCATTGTGGTCGTCTTTTGAGGTTGTTTTAGGGTGGTTTGCGCGGTTCGGGGTTTCTGCTTCGTCACTACCACTTGTGCGAAGGATGTGTTTCCTTGGATTGGGCTTCGACGGATTTGCTCGTCTATCTGGTTGTCCTCTTCGTCCGAGGAATCCCTGCTTGGTTTCTCTCTGGCTAGTTTCTTTTCTTTGGCCGGTTCTTCTACTACGATGCTCGGGGTGGTTGCGTCACTTGTCTCGATGCTGACGTCGAAGTTGTGTATGCTAGGCTCGGGTTCTCCGAGCACGAAGTCTTTTCTAGTCACTCCTGGTAGGATGCGATGCCACACTCCGTTGTGTAGGGTCACTGGTCCAGCGTCCTTGATTTGTAGGTCGCTGCTTCTGCAGAACAGTTGGATGGCCTTTCCTTTCTTGTTAGCCAGATCGTTAGCTTCGAGTCTTCTAATCCTCGAGTTGGGTCTTGTGACGATTAGCTGTTCTTTTGTCAGGTGCTCTGGGTGGTCGATGTCTACGCTGTCTCTGCTGCTGCTAGCCGTAGTTTTAACAAAGTTGAGTCTAATGTCACCGCCGGTATGGACGAGACGATTAGAGCTCAGTCGTGTCCATGGTAGTCTTCTCTTCCTTGGGCTTAGGCGTGTCGAAGCACGTGCAGCGTCCTCCCTTGTGTACTAAGTCGGGGAATACCTCCTGGCAGAAGGCATACTGTGGTAGAGTAACCGTGTCCTTAGTGGGACGCTGGGTCATGAGCTAAGTCCTTACAGCGACTTAGTGGGCTATAGAGCAACAGGTTCTCCGCCTTATCAGTACATCGATAAGACCCCACTTTGAATAGGAGGGGAAGAGACTTCTGTTATTTAGACAGGAGACTCAACTTGCCGCTATCTGGCCAAGTCGGTCGCCCTTAAGTATCCTAAGGAGGCTACAAACGTGTACAAAGTATCATGAAACAAAACCCGGGACACAGCAATCTGAAACAACACGGTGTTAGTGCTAGTGTTGGTGAGGCAAATGCGGGAGCTGCCAGCGAGGTCCAAGGGTGAGGAGGTAAGGGTGGGGTGACGACAACAAGGCGCTTGATGTCCGGGGTCCACGGGGCCACAGGCACAGAGAGGAAACAGAGACACAAGCTGTGGGGAGGATTCAACAAAGTGGTTTTGGTCATGTGAACCAAACGGCAGTTATGGCCCGTAAAATGGGCGCTTGTTCCGGTCCGGTTCGGGTCCGAACCCGTTCAGAACGGGTTCTCAAAATACTGGCCGCTCTGAACCTTGAACCGAACCTTACCATCCCTATATTGAAGTTGATGTGTGAGTGTGACATGTCACAAATTGAACCGTGGAACTTTGGACTTAGCGGAATTTCCTCAAAGTGAGCCGCACAGCTCACAACAGATCCAATGTCTTCGTTTCTTGGCGAACCGTCCCACATTGGACTGTCATGCGACCCTCTTTCCCTCGACCGTCTACACCTCCGTCATCTGACACATCTGACAAACTCATGGATTCACCAAGGTCCAAGGACACCCCCTTCGTCATATTTTGTTCTTGGTGTCCATGGTGCAACATGAACGAACTCGAAGACGACATCCCCCCTACACCACACCCAACGCCAAGCACATCCCCATCGATCTCACCCATCTTTGGCACGGAGGAAGGGGCTCGCGTTCCCTTTTCCGCATCTGGCAAAGGGAAGATCGATGTTGAGGGCTGCGCACAAATATCCAAGGGAGAGTGTGCGCTCATTTGCCAGGACGTCGCGCCTCCAGCAGAGGGCATGACCAAGCTTATCATTCTCGATGTCACCGCCGGTACTTCGGGTGGGTTTATGTCTCTTGCTGTTGCGCCAGGAAGCGAAGGGCCTGATGCCTTCGTGCGTCTTTGTCGTGCGGGAGTTACGGAGTTCACGTCGATGGCGGCACTCCTCCCTTAGTAGATGGATGAGAACAAGTATCTTGTATCACTGTTAGACTGAGTAGTCGGACAGGAGACTCAACTTGGCCTCTACTAGGCGCAAGGAGTGCTACTTATATAGTACTTGGGTCTAGACTAAGGTAGGAGTCTGTAAGCAACTATAGTAGGAGTCTAATCGCACGCGTGTATCCGAAACATATCACAAGCCAGGCACATATCACAAACCAGGGGCATCAGATAACTGTTCATCAGCGCATCAATCAGAAGACCACCGACATGTTGTGATCCCATCAGAACATGAACCTAGAATGATCCTCTAGATCATTCCCGCGGTGGTGCCCCTATTGATCCTTCAGATCAATACCATCTAGCCCCATTCGTACGTATCAGAACATAGTCCAGAAACTTCAAACTCTTTTGGGCCGGTTCCCTGAACTTACCCTGGTCCATGAGGCATACGTGCTAGCCTCATCCCAGGAGCCGGTGTCGCCCGGCTTCGTCAGATGTCCCAGCAGGTGCAGCGCCCTCCGTTATGCCCTTCCTCAGGGAACAGATGCTGACAGAACGCGTACTTACGGTAGTTGGGCTGCGAGTCCGTTACACCACCTTCCGCGTTAGGGTGAATGTCCTCATTCACCTCGTTGAGTAGGTCGTCGTCGCTGGGGTAGCAGAGCTCTGGGGTGAAGTACTCACGTTCAGAATTTGCTGGCGCGGGAGTCTCTTCTTTCTCGTCAGCTGGGGCGAGTTGGTTGCGGGACGAGGACGGGACGGGGTCTGCCGTTTGCGTGACGGTATCGTAGGCTGCGTATCTCTCTGGAGGGGGCAGCGGGGGCAGGGGCTTCTTATGCTGGTCCTGATGGTGGCGACGGAGGTCGTGGTGGCGGGTGAACTTTCGTGCGCAGGTGGGGCAGGTGAAGCGTTGCGCGACGGTTTTATCGTGCGTCATGAGATGGGTCTTCAGGTTGTGGTTTCTTTTTGACGCAAAGGGGCATCCGGGGTGCGGGCATTTGAATGTCTTCTCTCCAGTGGTGGCTGGGTTTGCAGGCGGGCGCGGGTCAATGGTCATGGCCCGCCCGAGGAAGGGTAGGTTGAAGGCTTCAGCATCGCGGGCGGTATAGGGCATGCTGGGCGGCGATGGGTGATCACGGGTGGGGCCGCGTAAGAGGGAGAGGATGGCCGCTCTTGCTTTGGCAGCGACCTTTTTATACTTTTTCTCCAGTGGGTTACGCTGGTGGTACGTTTTGAGGAGATCGGGGGCGTTGATCTGCTCTACCGGTTCCCACGTATTGTCGTACTCTGGGTAGCCCTTCCATTTGACCAGGTACTGGAGCGCCTTCCCCCTTCCGTGGTGACGGTGATTGACGATCTTCTCTACCTCGTATTCTTCTTCTCCCTCGATCAGTTCCGGTGGAGGACGGGAAAAGTTTGGTCCATGGACTGCCGTTTCGTGATACGGCGATAAGAGGGACGCGTGGAATACGTCGTGTATTCCCCACGATGCCGGGAGTTCGAGCCGGTACGCCACCGGTGACACTTCTTTGATGATTCTAAAGGGGCCATAACGTTTCGGGGCCAGTTTTGTCTTCTGATGGCGGAGCTTCAGGTGGGTCGCTTCCAGCCAGACCTGTTCCCCCTGCTTGTGTTGGGACGGTATTACCTTCCCGTTTTGCCCTAGGCCGTTGATTGCCTCGATCGCCCGTCCCCTGTTTTGGATAAGTTGTTCAACCCTTTGCTGTGCCGCCTCGTTGTTGGATTTTGGGGTCTCTGACGGGGTTATGCTTGTTTCGTACCCCAACAAGATCTGGTTGGGTGATAAGCCGGTCGTCGCGTTCCTCCGGTTGTTGTGGACTGCCGACGCTAGGGATAGCCATTGTGTCCAGTCTTCAGGTTGTGCCGACGTTACGATTCGGAGGTACTGTTCCACCCATTGGTTCTTGCGCTCCGATATCCCATCGGTTTGAGGGTGGAACGCCGTTGAGATGTTTTGCTGGATCCCTAGTTTCTCTGTTAGTGCTCGGGCGAAGTGAGACGTGAACCTTGGGTCTCTGTCGGTGATGGTTTTCGTAGGAAGTCCGAACCACCTGTAGACGTTGTCCATGTAAAGTTGGGCTATCCCGGCCCCTGTGATCGTCGTAGCGCATGGTAGAAAGACGGCTGCCCTAGAGCATCCGTGGTCGACTATGGTGAGTATCGCGTCTTTCCCTTTTCGTGGTGGGAGTCCCGTGATTAAGTCCATGGCTATTTGCTGGAATGGTAGCGCGTTTCCGTCCGCTGATATCCTGAACATGGGGGTCTTCTTCCTGTGTGTGAGGATCTTATTTTGCTGGCACGTGGCGCATCCTTTGACGTAGTCCGTGATCCATTGGTTCATTCCGTCCCATTGAATAGCTTGCCTTGCTTTTCGGATCGTTTCGTCCCTTCCTGGGTGCCCTGCTGACGGGTGGTCGTGTACGAGGGTCATGAGGTTCCTTTTTGTTTCTTCTGGGGGTGACTCGTTCGTGGAGGCGGCAGCGATGGCGTACTTCTCGGGGGGTATGATGGTTACCTGTTGGTTATCGCTTTTCCCTTGGTCCGCGTTTGGTGGTCGTGATAGCGCGTCGGCGGGGATGTTCTGCTTTCCTGGTACGTGTTGTATTTCGTAGTCGTACTCTTGTAGGTCTGCGTGCCATCGTGCGGTTCGTCGGTTGAGGTTCTTTGGCGATTTCCAGTATTGTAGGTTGGCGTGGTCGGTTAAGATAGTGAACGGTTCTTTGGTCCATCCCAGGTATTGTCGCCAGTGTGCCAGTGCTTTCATTACTGCCAACAGCTCTCGTTCGTAGATGTCGTAGTTTCGCTCGGTCGGGGTGAACGTTGCCGAGTAGTATGCGATAGGGTGCAGCTTTGGTTTTGAACTTTTGGTTTTTAGGGGGTGAGTAGTTCCTCTCTCCTGCGAGAGTACGGCGCCCACGCCGTATGCCGACGCATCAGTTTGTAAGTAGAATCGCTTCTCGAAGTCCGGCTGTGTCAGTACGGGGTTTGCGCACATCCGCTCCTTTAGCGTTTGGAACGCTTTTTCTTGGCTCTCCGTCCATTCCCAAATGGTGAGTTTCTTTGTTAGGTCTAGTAGCGGCCGGGCGATTTTTGAGTACCCCTCGATGAAGTATCGGTAGTAGCCCGTGAACCCCAGGAACGATCGGATTTCGGTGGGGTTTGTGGGTCTGGGCCAGTTCGTGACGTCCTTCACCTTTTTGGGGTCCATTTTGAGGGCGCCATTTCCGACGATGAGGCCTAGGTAGTCGATTTCGTCCTTCTCAAAGGCACATTTTTCCGGTTTTAGGTAGAGGTCGTTCTCCTTTAGCCTGTCCAGGACGATGTGGGTGTACTTTTGGTGCCTTTTCCGGTGCATGTCTTCGGTTTCTAGCCCCTGTCGCTTGGTGTGGATCGCGATGTCGTCCATGTATACCGACAGCCATCCTTGTGCTACTTCTTTTCGGAATATGTTGTTCATCATCATCTGGAACGTTGCTGGCGAGTTCGTGAGCCCAAAGAACATTACTGTGGGCTCGAAGAGGCCTTCGTGCGTCAGGAAGGCTGCTTTCCATTCGTCGCCCTCTCTGATGCGGATGTTGTTGTACCCCCATCGTACGTCGAACTTTGTGAATAGCAAGCAGCCGCTAAGCCGGTCGATGGTTTGCGGGATAAGTGGGGAGACGTTCCGATTCTTCTTGGTCCATTTGTTGATCGGTCGGTAGTCCTGCACGGGTCGCAACTTGTTGTCCTTCTTTTTTACGAAGAAGAAGTTTGCTGCGTAGGGGCTCCAGGATTCTCGTATCGTTCCCCTTTTTAGGTGCTCGGCCACGAACTTGTGGGCTTCTGCTATTTCCTCTTGTGTCAGCGGGAGTAGTCTGCCGGGCAGTGTTGCTGGTGCTCCCGGTGTTAGTTCTATTGCGTGATCCCACACCGTGTGTTGGGGGAGTCGTTGCGACTCGCTTTCGCTGAAGACTTTGCCGTGCCGTTTGTACTCGTCCGGAATGTTTTGGCCTTCTTTCTTTCCCAGACCTGGGTCGATGGTCACCGTTCCAATGAAATGATGTTCTCGGACATGATCCTCTTTGTGCTGGCCTCGTGGTGTGAATACTGCTCTCTTGGCGTCGTTTGATCGGAAGATGATGGGGAGTTGGGTGTGATCGATCCAACCTCGTTTCCAATCTATTTTGGGCTGCACTGCTGCGAACCATGGGTAGCCAAGTATTGTTTTGTTGTCTCCTAGGTCGGCGAGGAAGAACCTAAGTCGGTTGGTGGTGGTCCCCGTTCGGACATCTAGGTCGGCGAAGAAGCGGATTTCTCCCATCTTGTTTTCCGAGCCATCGACGTTGAATAGCTTTCTCTCCTTTGGCAGTCGCTTGATTGGTAGTTTCAGCCATCGTGCGTACGTGAGGTTCATGAAGTTCTCGGTTGCGCCTGAGTCGATTAGTGCAACCGTTTCTGCTCATTTCGCAATTGAGTGAATGTAAACTCGGACCATCATTGATTTCCTTAGGGAGATGTATACTTGGTCGTCACTCGCTTTCCTAAGCGAGGCCGTTCTGACGAGGTCTTTCGCGTGCTCGTCTTCCGTCTTGTCTTCAGCTTTGTTCGCGGGTTTCGTTGGTCCCTGGGTGTCGTGCTTCTCTTTGTGCGTTGGGGAGGTTCGGGTCTTCTTCGTGAGTGCATTAACAATGCTTTTGATGGGGTCGCGTTTTTCTGATTCTTTTTGTCCCTCGTTTGCTGTCAGGGTAGGGGGTTTCTTTCTGAGGAGGCCCCTGATGATTCGTGTCGTGAGTGCACGGTGTTCCCTTGCTTCCGTGTCTTCGGTTCTTACTGGTCGCTTGCGTGGGGTCTCTTGTTCCTTCACGTCACCGAATTGCTTTGCGAACTCTTCCTTGAACGTGGTCCAAATCGCGGGGGTATCGTCCGTTATTGGGTGCAGCGCGTCGACCGCTTCTGCTGCTCCCTTGACCCAATTTCGCACCTTCTGCCCTTTCATGAGGTTGAGGGTTAGTTTCGCCTTTTTGATGGGGGAATCGAGCCCCATTTCTTTGCCGTTGTGCGTGGCATATTCGTCGATTGCTTTGATGAAGCCCTCGGCTTTGCTCATCTGTCCTTCGTACGTCCGGGGGAGGGGGGTTTCTCTGGTAGGTGTCTTGTTTCGCCTTTGTGGGGTCGTTCCCTGTTCTTCGACGTTGTTCTCCTTGCTGACCCCTTTTTCTCCTTTTGAAGGTTTTTCGTCTTCTTCGTCGGCTTCGCTTTGCGTGGCTAGTGGCGCGTATCGGTTCTCCAATACGATGGTGAACGTCCTTTCTTTGAGGCGGGGCGATTCTCTTTTTTGTTCTCTTGTTTCGACCCTTTTGCGGTCGTTCTTGTCGGTCGTTTTGCTCGCCCGCCGTTCGTTGTCCTTGGTCGGTTTCGCCTTCTTCGCTAGGAATGCTTCGATTCGTTTCTCGACCACGTCCTTGATTGCTTGTGGAAGCGTCATCTTCTTGTTACCACGGTTTGTCAAACCGTCTGGATTTTGAGAAAGTTGAGTCTAATGTCACCGCCGGTACTTCGGGTGGGTTTATGTCTCTTGCTGTTGCGCCGGGAAGCGAAGGGCCTGACGCCTTCGTGCGTCTTTGTCGTGCGGGAGTTACGGAGTTCACGTCGATGGCGGCACTCCTCCCTTAGTAGATGGATGAGAACAAGTATCTTGTATCACTGTTAGACTGAGTAGTCGGACAGGAGACTCAACTTGGCCTCTACTAGGCGCAAGGAGTGCTACTTATATAGTACTTGGGTCTAGACTAAGGTAGGAGTCTGTAAGCAACTATAGTAGGAGTCTAATCGCACGCGTGTATCCGAAACATATCACAAGCCAGGCACATATCACAAACCAGGGGCATCAGATAACTGTTCATCAGCGCATCAATCAGAAGACCACCGACATGTTGTGATCCCATCAGAACATGAACCTAGAATGATCCTCTAGATCATTCCCGCGGTGGTGCCCCTATTGATCCTTCAGATCAATACCATCTAGCCCCATTCGTACGTATCAGAACATAGTCCAGAAACTTCAAACTCTTTTGGGCCGGTTCCCTGAACTTACCCCGGTCCATGAGGCATACGTGCTAGCCTCATCCCAGGAGCCGGTGTCGCCCGGCTTCGTCAGATGTCCCAGCAGGTGCAGCGCCCTCCGTTATGCCCTTCCTCAGGGAACAGATGCTGACAGAACGCGTACTTACGGTAGTTGGGCTGCGAGCCCGTTACACTCGACACGCTTGTGTGGACAGCGAGTGGAAGCTCGAGTTTGCGCGCTGGCGTGCACCGTCTCGTCGCACAGTCTGCGCCAGCGTCTCAATTGTCGAGCCATTGGCCTCTGTGGCATCACACACATTGTCGCGCCTCCACTTGTCACCTGCACAAATTCACGCCCACAGTCCATCACTCTCGACCTCCCACCGTCTCCACCATCACACCGCCAGTCTCCCTGGCATACCATGAATGCTGCGTCTCCACTGACCTTGGAGCGACCTCTATCGATACACACGGTGTAACACGAAACCCACGGTGTCACTGATACCCATGGGTAAGCGCAACCAATATTACTATCAAGAAAGAGCCTCCTGAGATCGATTTATCTCGCCTTCCTCCTCCATCGCCCACAGATGACCCCCTTCTGCTCCATGGTCACGTGCGACGTCCACGGCTGTTGGTCCCAACAAATGCGCGCGAAACCCTGCTGCTCGAGAGTACACCTCCCCTTTGGGAAAACAGCTGTCTCCACTCAACCTCTGCGCATTTGATGTCTCCCTTCCAGGCATACCCTCTGATGTGGATGATAACAAAGATATCGACTCCCTCAAACAACCAGTGTTCAACTTGGCGGCAAATGGTGAAGATTCGTGGAGTTCGTCTGATGGCGGCAGCTCGGAACAGTGAGTCACAACGATAATAGAAGTTGGTGTAGAACTGACCACATATGCCCGCCTTTCCCTCTGTTCGTTTGTCCTCGCGCTCATCTTTGCTCCCCTGCGCCCGGTCTTACTTTTGTTCGTGCGCCACCAGTCACCACAACTGTGGCGCAAGCACCCATCTGGCTCATCAAGCTTCAACACCTGCAATGCGCTCGACTTCCTCACGACCGAACATCCCAAAGTGATGTCCACCCTCCCCATCAGCTCGAGCAGCACCCATGGCTATGGTTCAAACACCGTCTCTGTGCCTCTCGTCCGTCGACACGTTACAAGATGCCTCAAGGCTGCCAGGCAGGAGTGTGACAAAGAGCTACAACGTGTCACAAACGCCATCACTTCCTTCTTCGAGGAGAAACTCCACGAGGGTGAGCTGAGCTCGAGCTACGAAACCGGGAGTGTGACCATGATTAACAATCTCCTGATCCCAAGTTCTTCATGACGCATTCATCCTTCAGCAGGGAGCAGAGAGCCGAAATCTGCTTCTGCGTTTTTCTTGGACGAATGCTAGCTCAGACGGTGGCTACGAGGCCGAGCCAGAGGGAAATCACAGTCGACAATGTGCGTCCCTTGATGCCAACCCTCGCAGCCCACCCACTCTGACACATTCTTCCTCCTCCCCTGGACTCCATGTAGCCTCCCTAGCTTCCTCAAGTCCGGGTGTCATCCGTAGACAGGCAACCATCTCCTGGGATAAGAAACCAGCTCCTTCACCCCCCTCTGCTTCTAACTCTGCAGTCAGGTCTTTTCAAGCAGGAGAAGGGACTACCAGTCCACGTAAACAGAGCAGTGCTATGAATACTTCCCGGTCATCTAATGGCGTTGCTTATCGTCGTCTATTGCGTTCCATTCACATTCCTATACGTCCCACACGCTCTGGCCATAGTTCCCGTTCCACTCGCTCCCGCTCGCCCCTTCCTCCGAACAACCATTCTAGTTTCTCCAAGTCCCTTTCCAATCCTGCTTCATCAAGCAACCGCCGCTCTTCCCATATCCTTATTGACAACCCTGTTGATCCTATCATGAACAAAGAGCGTCGAGGGCCATCATACAGTGGGTGCAAACCATTGGCAAGATGCGGGACAACCACCTGGATTGGCATGGCCGCAATTGGTGCGTGCAGGTGCTCCTTACGGTCGCCAGCCTCAGCTGTGTTGTCCGACCTCGACCTCGCCTCCACACTCACCGCCCAGCGTTGGGCAACCTGTCAGCTTTGTGCACAGCAACAGATTGGGGACTGGAGGATCAGAGAAGGAAACAGATACAGAAGGCAAAGCAAAGAAATGGAAGGTCGTTGTGCCACTCATACCACTCGTTAAAGGCCCATGTTAATTACCTTTAGTTTGCTTAATTTTACTTACAGCATAGTAAGTGTCTTGATTACTTGATTGCCTTAAAATCACTTTGACATTAAAAATGATAAGTCAATCTAAGAGTACTTAGTTCTCTTAGTCATCTTAATGCAGACTTAAGAAACCTAAGTGCACCTAAGTAGAGTTAAGTAAATTACCCTTTTCCTGATGAAGACAATACATCACCCATGAATAACATCCCAGGCAGCACTGGTCTCACAAGCCAGGGGCTGGATTGCAGCGAGCCCATACTCACAACATCAGAGTATATTGAACACACGAATTTAATACAAGATGATATAAGGATCATGAATAAAGTATCAGATGGCACTGGTCTCACAAGCTGGTGTATGACCGCAATAATGTCATACTTACAATGTCGGAGTATATTGTCTCATGAGGCAGTACACTGCTCATCAAATTTGACATAGATCAATTGAGGCATTGTGAGATCTGTACCAGGGCACAAATAAATCACAACACCAATGACTACTTGCAATACCTGACATTACCTCACAATGCCTCACAGTATTTCCGCCAATTTAGTGATGACTTTAGGTCATGGCAGCTAGCGCTACTACTAGTAACTAGTAGTAATGTAGCTAGCACTCGGGGGTGCACCACCGACGTAACAGAACCCATTCCAAACCCCCACGCCCGCCCAGATCTCGTCCCACATTCTCATCAATCCCCGCTGTCTCCCACAAACTTATCCTCATTTTCATTCCTTCTAAAAAGAATTCCATCTCACAAAACAGCCCAACAACGGGCAGGCATGACGAACGCATATCACCCGCAATATTCCTCGGTCATATTGAGCTTTATCTGGCCAGACGTGCGCAGGACGCGCTGCTGTACGGCGCGTCAATAGGTACGATCAATCATTAATGCGCCGGTCATCTCCCTAGGTTGACTCTACAGACGTAGATCGTTGCATGGGAGTGTACTGTACCTCACCATAATCCTCCCTTAGCTCGCTCGCGGGCCGGCCCATATCTGGCGCTATCAATCGCTCCACGAGTGGGTACTCCGTCGTCGGGTTATATGCAAGTGTGTATTCCTATTCTTTCACCGATTTTTTTGTATCTCACCTGTGTCTAGGGATCAACTATGATGCTTGCTATGGAACTTCTCGCTCTGTCCCGTTGCTTCATCCCATGAAGATGGAGAGGAAATGTCTAGAAGAAAGCTTTGTGACACTGGTGGCAACTTGTCATCAATTTCTCTCATATCGTTTCTCGATACATCATGTGAAAAAAAATGCATACATTGTAGGTGAACCATGTTGCTCTTGTCCATCTGAGAATAATACGCAGGACTCGGCGTGAAGAACGAAATTGCGAGTTCTCTTAGCCAATTCGGGTTGAAAAAAAATGGTTCGACCCGGGTTCGAACCGGGGACCTTCTGTGTGTTAGACAGATGCGATAACCAACTACGCCATCGAACCTTTGCATCTGTTTCTTAACTTGACATGATAACAGACGTCTGCCCATTTTTGTTTCGAGGTCATGTCGCGTTGTTGCCGTATCGTCTCTTAGGAATCTAGCGGGTCCAGTGATCCGCTTATCGACATGCATAAGAAAATAGCAAGCACCTCAGCTCAGTGCATCAACGCAGCAGCAGCGGCCACGCACTCGATACAGATTTTGCTGCGACACCATATCTGGCAAACACCAAGAGAATGTTATCATCACCTGCACTGCGCATTCGCCTCGGAAGGACTCGCTATAGTTATAACCCATGGAACATGCGGTGTGGTGTTAGACTACTAGCATTTCATATCACCACGAACCTTGTCGAGTATTCGTTTGGCAGGACAAAAGCACAGGTAAGGAAAAATGTGGACCGACCGTACATATTTCGAAAGACACAGCACACGACCCCAAGGGGGAAAGGAAGAAAAGAAAGCGAAAAAAAAGTCCGTACCAGCGTTGAACACCGTGGACAGACCTTCTACACCATTTCTAGAGTTTCGTGGCTTCGAGGAAGTAGAAGAGATGAGCAAAGAAATCGGCTAGCACAAGAGCACGAGCAGAGGGGACGGACTGATGAGCCTCCGCCTCCTTCAACCCTCCGCTTTCTCCTCACCTCCCGACCATCTTTGACAATAAACTACAGGAAATCCTCTGCGCGTGCCCGCTTTTTTCCACGCGCCTCCTCTGGAGCAACAGTAACTGCCCCAGCCTCAGGCGCGCCCTGCGCAAGCGCACCATCAGTCTTTGCCTCGGGAGCAGACACAATCATGTCCTTAGCAAAGTAGTATTTTGGGTGCCGCGCGCGAACCTCGTCCTTTCATTGGAGTATAATCAATATCCTTACGTAAGTTTAGAAAAAAAACAACATCGGAACTCACTGGTGAAAAATTGGGCTCGGGGTACTTGAGCACTGTCTTCTTCTTCAATTCCGGGTTCGTTTGCGCGAGTGAAGGATCTGGCAACGTGAGCGGGGGCGGTGCCATTGGCTGGGCTAAGACCGGCGCTGGGGTGACAGATGACGAGGGTGGAACAGGTGTTGAATTGGAGATCACAGGCGGGGACATGGAGGGAAGGAATGGTGGTGTCACACCAGGCGGAGGGAAGGGAGGAACCATACCAGGCGGCCGTGGGAAAGGTGGCATCATACCTGGAGGAGGGAGAAAACCTGGAGGGACAGGGAAACCAGGGGGCGGAGGCCTGAAGTGAGGTAAACATACGGAGCATGAATAAGATCAGGTCATAAACGACCTACCCAGGAGGCATGCCAGGCATACCTGGGAGTTGGGGCGGGAAGGGAGGTGCTCCTGGGAAAGCGCCCGGAGGCGGTGGGATGCCAGGGAAGGCGGGGGGCGCACCTGTGGGAACCACTGGCACAGGAAGAACTGAAGCCGGAGGGGCCGCTGCTGGTGGAGCGACATATGTCTGCGGAGTGGCTGCATACACAGCACTCTGATTTGTATCGGTGGGTGCAGGTACGGGGGTCTCATGCGCTCCCATGAGTGCCTTGTGCGCTTCAAGTTGGGCACGTAGTTCATCCTCTGAGAGTTGCCGATGCTCTGTCTTTGGCCGTTTGGCTTGCGGCTGAGAGATAGAACCTGCGGTGAGGCCGAGCTCGATTTCTTTGCGGCGCTTATAGTCTGCGACATCTGGGACGGGTATACCTTCCATACCGAATATCTCGACCTCGTACCCATCACGACCCGGGAGTGCATTCTCGATACGAGGGAGGCTAGATGGGGGATAAGACGGAGATCATAGAAGAGGGCAAAAAGCGTACTTTTCTGGTTCGAGCTTGTGGACCTGCTGTATGTGAACTGCAAGACCACCTGCTGTGTTAAGACGGCGAGGACACATGCCACATTTGAAATGTTTGGCCTTTTGGTGTTGCATCAGAACTGAACAAGATTTTGATATGAGTAGGCGGGATTGATGACAAGAGATCAAACGGACCTTTCTCATCCTCAAACTCTCGCTCGCAGTACCAGCACCAGGGACGGAGAACCTTTAAAAAGTTGTGTCAGTAGATGTCAATCGACGGAAAATCGACTTGCCTGCTTATTCTTTTTTTTGGCCATGTTATATATACGATGATGAAGTGGCGGGAGTGAACAGTCACAGAATGATGTTTGGTCCGGACAAACAAAGAAATAGTCGATTAGTCATCAATTGCCCCACGGTCCGATGTTGTGTCTGGTCCAGATCATTCTGGAACGTCTACGTGGTTAGCCGTGTGGGTGTACGTCGCAAACCGCACTGCGGTGCATTCGCATTTTGGGCCATTATTTTGGTCTTATAAATTTGAGATATGCTGTGTCACATTTTCTACAGCATCCCCCACTTCTTCTCACAAACCCAACGAGCATTGAGGATTTTTCACTGGTTTTTCCTTGACCCTTGGGGCCCCCCATTACGACATCTTCCGCGAACGACCCGAACTCAAGTATCCTGCATTTGTACATGCACTGTGGGAGCCAAATCCAAGGAATCCGGAAAAACCCATACAAGTCGGTGATGTCGGTTTCATACGCAGAGGCAAATTCTACCGTCTCTTCAACGCTCTGCTTCCAGCAGACGATCCATCCCACGAGCTCGGCGCGCCGGAATTTCATGAACCCCTGGTCCCCAGTTTGTTGGATCATATCGATAAGGGCTCTCTTAGTTCCAATAATTATTGTTCGGCCGGGGTCAACATAGAAGCTGACCCGGGCTATCATTACTTTGGGTAAGTGCGATTTAACACTCTAAACTTTTGGCAGGTCACGTTTCAATATGAAAGGACTCCAGGAGCCGCAGTATTATCCCTGCCAGTAAGGATTATATGACGGACTCGTGCCTGCAGTTGTCGCCGCGTGAGCGAACGTCCCCATATTCATCGATGCTCATCAACTGTCTATCGATCAGATGCTGCGTCATGTTACGTTTTATATACCATCTCGTTTACCTTGGACGCTCTTTTTATTCTCTTGTTCGCTTTTCTGCTGGCAAGCGTCTTTCTGTCTGTGTTGTTCGAAGGCTCGCGCCGCCTGGGTAAACCAAGCCATCCTGTCATTCTGCCCTCTGCTCATGACAATCGCTCACCTTGTCCTGCCCTCAATGTCCTCGCGAATCACTCGTCCTGTAGGTTCATTAACAACCCATCATTGCTCTCCGGGAACACCATCACATCTCCCTTCCATTGGCCATCCTGCTGAGCGCCGTTGGAGGCACCTTCATATGCGGCCGCTATTCAAACTCGATCTCGAAGACTTAGCCCCAGCACAACGTCATAGAGCATGATGCATCGTTGGCACATGCTAAATGCTATGCCGGGGGGTCGATATGCGCCTGTTGCTGTCGACCAAGAACTTCTCCATCATCTACTTAATGTTTCGCGGAATCCCGATGTCCTCAGATCCAACGATCTCATCACGGTACGCGCAAGCCGGGACGCAATCCTCTGCAGACCCCTCAGGAGAGTTCACGCTGTTTTCGCTCGAGAAGAAGTTGCATTGACTGTACGAACACTGGGCGATGAGGAGGTAAATATGCCGAAGAGATACATCCGAGAATGGTTCGGCGAGGAACGGCTACCTCATGGATGGTCCAAACCCATGATTGCAATTGCCAATAGGTCTCTGAAACACAACTCGAATCTCTGATTGTGTGGGACAATTGGTCGAGAAAAAGATAACACTTACCACCGGAGATTCTGAATCAGGCAACCAACCGTTTCGCCATCAACGTCGAGTAACTAACATAATCGCGCGAAAAAAACCGCTCACGCATCATGCCTCCGTAAAGCGATTGCCGGGACACAAGAATCCCATCGATATCCGAGAAGAAAATGCGCGTGACTTGAAGTAGAAGGGAGAGTAGAGGTGGACAATGAGCGGAGCGGCATGAAAGGAAGTTGCGGGGACAAGACCATCACGGTGACACGGCATTCAACTTCGCGCTCAGTCTCGCTGGGGCTTCGATCATGGTCGGAAAGATTCATTTATATGTGCCTGGGGCAGAGAACCCTACGTAGTACTTGAATCGATCTTATCTTTCGTCGTTACTGTAATGGGGTAGAGCGTGAGTGCCGGAAAAAACGGCCCGATCACTGAGGCGTGTTGCTCCGTGTGCCTCTTCGCGTCCGAATACGACAATACCTTTTTTCACATGGATTTGTGTCCCGTCCCTGAATCCATTTAACACTGCCCTGCTGCACCCATCTCCCTCTCCCTCTTACTGCCAACGACTATCTGCCCTGTGAGAATGATCGGCAATAGCTGGCCAGAATACGTCTTCATTCGGATCTCGATCCTCGCCCTCCGTCTCATCGCGCCATTCTCGATCATCTATCTCGCTGCCTCATACCACACCGCCGCCTTCCTTTGGTCTCCATTTATCGGGGCCTTTGCATTAGTCGAGGCTGCATTTTACTTGTTCGTGTACTTGCCACGAAGTTTCTATCTACAACAAGTAAGTTTCCCATCCAACCTACCTTTCACCTACTAACCTACTCATCGCTACACTATACTAGGATGCTATCCACCCGCCGCGCATGTCTCGCGCAGAACGCGAGGCGCTCTTCCATAAATGTGCTGAGTCGATGACCTCAGAATCGATCACCGGCTGGTTCCTTCGTTCTCCTGGCCTGCAGATCTGGCGGGACAATGTCATAGACTGGCTCCTCTGGGCCCTCTTCTCAGTCCGTAATCGCGATACCAGTCCAGGGTGGGAAGATGAACTCGAGTATTACATAACCGTCATGGGAGAGTATGTCGGATACCCTCTTATACCCGGGAGCAATCCCGACATCCAATGTCTCCGTCTCACCATGGACCCTGTGCCTATGGTACATCGGCCCTTCATTTGGTACATGGTACGTTTCCCCTTATGCATACAAAGCTCACTTTTTAAAAATCTTGCGGTAGCTCGTCTGCTTTGTCGATACCCTCACGTCCATCGCGCTCTACTCCCAAGGCTTCACACACTACAATACCCGCAAATGGTTTCACATCTTTCCCCCACGCCCCCTGCTTGCATTGTTCTCGCGCAAGTCCAAGGACACAGAGACCAACATACCCTACTGGTACCGACCGCACCGCTCGCGCACGAAGCTTCCCATCCTATTCATCCACGGCATCGGCATCGGTCTCCTACCCTATATCCCGTTCCTCCGCGAGCTCGTCGCGCAGGATCCCGACGTCGGCATCCTCGCCATCGAGATTTTACCCATTTCTATGCGCATCACCGCGCCGCCCCTAGATCGTGACGCGATGTGCGCAGCCATCACACGCATTTTGAACGCTCATGGCCTTCACCGCGTCGTCTTGGCTGGCCATTCCTACGGCACCGCTGTTTCCGCTCACCTACTGCGTAGACAATGGGGTTCCGAAGATCCACTGTTGAATCCGCTCGCTACACAAACTCCGCGCCATGCGCAACAGCCCGCACAGTCAACAAATGGACGTCACGTGATCGGCCACGACAACAGTACCGCTGGGAGCGACAATCTAATCGCAGCAACACTACTTATCGACCCAATCCCGTTCCTTCTCCACCACCCAGCAGTAGCATACAACTTTGTCTACCGGCAACCCCGCCATGCGAACGAAATGCAATTATGGTATTTCGCGAGTCGCGAGCCCGATACGGCACGTGCGCTCTCACGACACTTTTTCTGGTTCGAATGTATCCTTTTCCGCGAGGACGTTCTCGGTGCCACCAGTGGTGGAGAACGCGGATCAACATCAGTGGCAGGGAAGCAGGGGAACAAGAAGAGGCCGATGCCTGTTACGGTGAGCCTTGCCGGTCGCGACCAGATCGTCGATGCGCGCGCTGTGCGCGCGTACCTCACTGGCAGCAAGGATCTCGAGGAAGAAGGAGAAGAGCAGGCGAATCCTGGTGGTAAAGGCAGGGCCGGACTGCCGCCTAGTCGTTGGGAGCAGGATGGACTCGAAGTTCTTTATTTCCCAGAGCTGGACCATGCAACGGTGCTTGATACGCCGAGAGACCGCGCTCCGCTTTTGGGGGCTCTTCGTCGGTTCGTGCGACTGGATGAGGATGAGGATACGAAGAGTGTGAACGGGGCTGGCGCTGCAGGGGCCATGCTAAATGGTAATCTTGTGGATGTAGAATGAACGATATACTGTATTGCGTAACCGGCTCGATAGATTTTATATCCAGAATATACATACCCTCATCAGAACTGTAATAGGGGGAGGATTATTTATTATATTGAATTTTCAGGACACTCTAGTTTTCCCAACGTGCACCGGCACCGGTATACTGCAGATCAACGTGTCCATCAGGCATCTGTGAAACCCCACATGCGCGCAGCCTCTTCAACGTCCTCCTCTGCCTCCGCTCCTTCCGCACTACCATCCCCGGTACCCCGCACGACAACATCCCACACGACACGCGCAGCGTTCCTCTCGGCCCTGCTAAGAAACTGCACCACTGTCCTGAACCGCGACACCTGCGTCAAGGAACACATGATCTTCCTAACGGCATCACGAAACCTGACGTCCGCGGAAGCGGCTGCGGCGATCACGGGGATGAGCGAGGCGAGAAGGGCAGGTTCGAGAGAAGCGCCGAAGAGCGCTGGGAGGGATATAGGGTGGATCGACTGCCGGTCAGATGATAAATGGTAAGTTACGGGTAGCAGGGTAGAAAGCGCTTAGTAGGGAGAGAGAAGATACAGGGAGGTGGGTGGATAGACGTACGTTTAGTAGAGCCCAGCGCGCGCCGGTGTCTGAGGAAGGTATGCTATCCCATGCGCGCGTAAACTCGAAGAGCGTGCGCGGAGCCGCTAAAGGTGCGCGCGTCGCTACTGATACTGCCTGCGCAGGCGGCGGTGCCGGTGCCGGTGTTGACGCCGGTGTTCGCATTGGTAGATCAGTCACAGCGGCGGGCGCGGACACGTCACGCGTCTCGAACACCGTGTCTTTCCCGGACATGCGGAAAATACCACCACCGACACGTCCCGCAGATTTTGCCTCGCGTACTTGCTTGGCTTCTCTGAACGACGCAAGTGTTGGCTTTGGCACGGCGGGTGCGGGAGATGTTGGTGTCGATTTTCCATCGGGAGGCGGTGGTGGTGATGTGGAAGGGGTTTGGGAGACGCGGCGCGAGCTGATGGGGTTCAGTAGGAGGTCATTATCATCAGCTGCTGGCTGGGTGACAATGGGTGGGTTATCGTCGTTGTCGACAATGGTAATGGGAACGCGACGTCGTTTGGGAGGCGCTATGGAGGAAGATGATGACGCGGGTGGCGGTGGAGAGGCGGAGAAGTCGATCGGCGCCGATCGCTGCCAAGGATGTACGTGTGATCTCTCAGAGACGGTGTGTAGAGAATGCGGCAAAAGCCAATAGAACGGCGTACTGTCTTTCCCTTCCTCTTTACGATAAGCTCGTCCACACGGGCGAGCTCAGACTTGACCGCTTCGTTGTTCGGTTCAAGCTTGAGTGCTTTTTGCAGATCTATAGACGGAAGACGCCGCAGGACAACGACGATGACACTTGTTCTAATATCAGACGAAAGTAGGGTTTATTATCGGTTACACACCGTTATGGGCCTCGCCGAGCTTTTGGAGTGCAGTGCGCGCCTGTGCCCTACGAAAGAGCGCCTTCACATTCTTGTTGGAGAGGCCGAGCACGGTGGTGCAGTCACGCTCGGCATCTTCATTTCTACGATGTGTAGAGGATGGAATGGAGCGATGGTCTTTCGAACGTGGCCGAGGACTTACTTTGAGAGTTTGAGATAGGCAGCTGCGCGGTTAAGAAAGAAGGTTGGCTCCGAGGGGTCCGCGTGGGCAGCAGCGGTGTAGTGTCCGATTGCTGCGGTGTAGTCACCGGCTTTGAAGGCAGCGTTGCCCTGGACCCAGCATGAGAATACGAGATGTGAAAATGAAGAGTTGGTCTAGACCTTTTCTTTGCTCGCTGTGGATGGTGCTGGTGAAGATGACATGATTAGATGGACAAGAAAGGCAAGTGGAGTGTGAAGCACTTCGACGTTTGACTTTTTGGCGGTCACATCTTTGCGTGTCCGACATCTCAGCGCCCAGCGCTATAAGGATATGGACTCGGTCCCTCATCGTACGTCTTTCTCCATGTCAAGATGCAATCTCTTCCAGGTCTCACACTCCCCCCCGTTTTCTTGCGCTCACACTGCCTCTCCTTCAACAAAGCATCTCTCAGTCGCAATCTTCACGCCGTAGCCCCTTCTCTCGTGCATACCCTCAGCCAGGAAGAGAATTCAATACTCAGTGTCGCCACGGGCGACGACCACATATACAGCGGTAGCCAGAACCAGAGTATCTCCGTACGGCGTTCCTTTCTTTCATTGCCCCACTTCTCTCGCGCGCGCTGAATCGGTTGACCTCTAGGTCTGGGACAGTCGCACCTATACCCTCCAGACACAGCTCAGAGGCCACACGGGCAGTGTGCTCGCTCTCGAATACGCGTCGGATAAACACTGGCTATTTAGCTCGTCAGGTGTGTTCCGTGTCTTTCACGATATCCGCAAATCACCGAATTGATCACAGGAGACAGTTCTGTCCGTGTCCGTACTCTATTTCGCTTCCCGGCCCGCTTCCCGCTCACTCTCACAACAGGTGTGGGACACCAAGGAGCTTACCCCGCTCTACGTTATCAATCCTTTCCTCGACACTGACTCGGGGGACCTCTTCTCCCTCGCCTGGTCGCCCACTCTTTCTACGATCTACGTAGGATGCCAAAATACTTCTCTACAGTGGTACAACTTCCGCGACTCGGTCAACACACCATCACAACAATCATCCGGCACATCCACCCCGCGACTTGCACATAAATTCTTCAATAGCTACCCTCGCTCTCAGCGCCGCACCCCCGATTTCGAATCTAGCAACGGCATCAACAAAACTTTGCAGGGCGTGGATGGCCACGTCGTATTCGCAAACCCTCCGACCCCACGCGCAGAGTTCAGTATCCCTGCACAGAATGTCATAGACTCGGCACACTACGGTTATGTGTACTGCATGGTACTCATCCCCTCCACCCGCCAAGGCGCGACCACCGCCGCTCAGAAAGACGTCGTTCTCGCTACTGGAAGCGGCGATGAGACTGTCAAGGTGTGTGTTGCTCGAATGCGCCCCTAGTCTGCTTGAACGTAGAGAGGATGTCAGGTCTGGAAGTGCTTGCCCAACGGGCTAGAACTCCTCACTACCATCGAGTGCACTCATGGCGCCGTTCTCTCCCTCGTCACCCGGGTAGATCTACTATATGCGGGTTGCCAAGACGGATACGTACGCGTTTGGGACATGCAGACCAAGACGTTCATTCGTACGATCATCGTTCAGGAGGTGGGCGCTTGCCTGCATGTCGTTTTTTCCTCAATGTGCTGAGCGCGTATAGAATGTGGACATACTGTCGCTCTCCATCCTAGGATCAGACCTTTATGCCTGCTCCGCCGATGGGCAAGTCAAAGTGATTTATTCTGTTCTTATTACCAACCGCTTGTTGACTTGTTGCAGAGGTACTCCGATACCTTTGATTGTACGGCCTCATGGAATGCGCATTCCGGAATCGTCCTTTCGTCTATCATTACACACCATGCCAATGCTGGAGAATATGAGCTTATCACAGGCGGTAATGATGGCGACATCAATGTACTCCCACTATACACATCCCGTCACGAAATTCTGACCCGTCTGTATACCCAGGTTTGGAAAATCCACCCTGCGGGCACCGATACCTCTAATGACGATCTTCATGAAATACTTGACGAGGAAGGCCGCAACGCCTCTGATGGTATGTTGCGCCGTTTCTCTTGCCCTATTGCCTACTGAGACAAACGCAGACATCCTCGTCTTTGCGTTATCAAGATTCATCTCTATTCCAAGCGTCTCCAGTTCTCCCGATCACCGTGAGGATTGTCGGCAGACCGCCATTTGGCTCACCAAATGCCTTGCGCAACTCGGTGCTTCATCCAAAACAGTACGCTTACTTCTTTTTTGCCCAGTTTTATCTCGTGTGGGTTATTCGGCTTACAGATGGATTGGATTGAATTAGCTTTACGCGGATGATGCGGCAGTACACAATCCGATTGTATTTGCGTGCTTCCAGGGTGCGCAAACATGCCTTCGAAAACCGCGCATCCTCTTCTACGGGTAAGACCATGGTCGAACAGTGCTCTCCACGATCAAAAGCTGATATATGATGCGCACGCACAGGCATTACGATGTGATCTCCGCTCCTCCAGAAGGATGGGAGAGCGACCCTTTCAAGCTGACAGCGCGTAATGGGTATCTATATGCGCGCGGCGTCGCGGATGATAAGGGCCCGATACTCGCCGTTGCTTGCGCGGCTGCGGACTTGTTGCGAGCGCGCAAGCTCTGCGTGGATCTACTCTTCCTCGTTGAAGGGGAGGAAGAGACAGGGAGTGGCGGTTTCGTGGATGCCGTGCAGAGACACAAGGTACGTAGAAGGGGAAGCTTCCGATCTAGCACCTTGACTCGAATCCCATGTGACTGACTGACCGTCTGGAATGCTGTAGGATCTCATCGGAGAGGTGGATGCGATACTAGTTAGGTGAGTTAGGGCCACCGCCTGTTTAATTTGGGGTCTAGGTTCCGTAGTGTTGGATGTAGTTCCTTATCTTTGTGTTGTGCAGTAACTCGAGCTGGATAGCGTCCGATGTCCCATCGATCACGTACGGTCTACGTGGGGTCGTGCATTGCAACATCGAGGTCAGGAGCCACATTCCAGTGCACATTTCGCTTTTTATTCACTCACCAATACTCAGATCTCATCACGAACCACTAAAGACAGCCATTCCGGTATTGACGGTGGTGGTTGGGACGAGCCTATGCGGGACATGTGAGCGCTTTTCTCCCGCAAGGTGCCGATTTGGTCAATATATATTTCAACAGGATCCAGGTCCTCGCGGGTCTTACAGACCGCAATCGTAACGTGCTCATCCCAAATTTCTGTGCGAATTTTAACTTCTTTTCTCTCGCTCCGAAAAGTCACATATTAGTCACCGATTAACGCCATCCCTGCTCCACAGACGACAAAGTGCGACCACTCGACGAAGAAGAAACGGGGCTCTTCCGCCTGTTAGAATCGGTTACCCAGCTCCCAGCAGCCTCTCTCAAGTCGCGCTGGCGTGAACCTTCATTGACGATCCACAGCGTGCGCGGATCGGGACCACATAACCCCACCGTTATACCTGCTTCCGTCACTGCACAAGTTTCCCTACGTATCGTTCCTGATCAGGTGCTAGACGATGTTTGCGTGGAGCTCGTGCAGCATTTGCGCGCGTCGTTCGATTCGCTAAACTCTACTAACATGATCAAGGTATGTATACAAATTACGCTTCTTTCTTGTCGGGGTATTTTGACACTACGATGATAGGTCACTGTGGACCATACGGCCGATTGGTGGCTTGGCGATTTGACGCATCCTTGGTTCCTCGAGCTCGAACGCGCCATTAACGATGAGTGGGGTGCCGAGCCGATGCGCGTGCGAGAAGGTGGTGTACGTGCTTCCCTTCGTTTTTGCCTCGCCTTTCTACTTTCGCTGAATCGCTCTCTAACCGAGTAGTCCATACCGTGTATACCGTTCCTCGAAAAAACTTTTGGCTGTCCCGCGCTTCACCTCCCGATGGGCCAGAGCTCGGTGCGTTGGTTGTTCATTACTTTCACGTTACTGACTAACTGATCCTGATTCGTTGGGTGTTTTTTCTCCGATTCCATAGGGTCAAGCGCATCTGCCGAATGAGCACATCTCACTGTCGAATCTGAGGCATGGAAAAGCCGTCGTTGAACGGTTCTTACTCGCCATCGCACAGAACGGCGTAGTGTCGAAATTAGAAAAGTCCGAGGCGCCGGCGCCGACGACGACAACACAGATGATTGTTGTGTGAAGGGGGCGATGGTTAGGGTTTCCCTTTCGTTGGACTTTGTAGATTCGCACTTGTAATTGCTTTCTGATGCTTTGTTGATTCTGTCAGACGCCAGTCATGCATAGAATCCATTTACAGTAATGATTAGACTAGTGGGTTTGTTCAAGATGGAAGATGGAGATGAAACAAGTAGTGTCATGCAGGGAACGAAACGAGCAAGAAAAGCGCTAATTAAATACAAGATAGAATCCATAAGAGATTATATATATAAGTCCGATTCTGTGTCTAGCTAGATCTGTGGGGATGGATGAGAGTTGGGGCCAACTTGATCGATATAGAAATGATGTAGATCGCTCGGCGATCACGTCGATCATGTCAGCGTTCATGATGATGACTTGCAATGTTCTTCTTTCGCAGAGAGTCCACACGCCCGACGCAGCGCACCTAACACAATCTGTGATATATAAAGAAAATTAGCATCAGATGAACAAGGACAAGCACTATATCCAAGCGGTAAGGAAAAGTGGGGGAGAGGGGAAGCTGGGAGTTGCTGGACCATCTATTACTAAGTTAAATTTAAAGGGTACGTACGTCAAGAGGGTTGATTTTCACGACATCGACGCTCGTTCCTGCCCTCGTCCTCGTCCTCACCCGCTTCTTTTTCTTTGGCCGTGCGTCATCAGAACCGCTGGCGCTGCCAGCAAATCTACATTTCGAAACTCTAGCACTCGTAGAGACCGCTGGTGGTTCTGTGATAGAGAAAGGTGGAAGCACCAGTTCCTCCGAGTCCTGTTGCTGCGTACTACCGGCTCCACCACGCCTTGGTAATGTGTAACCCTCAAGCCAGGGCACACACGGTCGTGATGGCGGATCGTTGTGGCGATAGTCTACTGTTTCCTATAAAAAGAGAGATGCATGAAAGGGAGATATTCGGACATTTCAGCTGGAGCATATTTAAAAATAAAAGGGGGTGGGGTGGGTCCAAAAAATTATAGATTCACCATGAATTTCTCGCTGCTGCTGCGCTCCGCAGCCAATATAGCTGCTGTCCTTCCCCCTGTTGGCGATGGTGGTGGTCTTGTAGAAGAACGTGGGTGGGATGGTGAGTACTCGTGGAGCCCGGGAGGAAGAGAGCGCCGTGCAGGGAGGCAAATGCTATTGTGGGCACGGGGACGGGGACGGGCATGGGCGTTTCGGATGTAGCCATAGGCGTACACTGGCGAGGGTGGGTTCGCCTGGGCACTCATGACCCAAGCAAAAGACGGGAAGGGCGGATGGGCATATTGGTGGATGGGAAGGTCCCGGTGCTTCTTGTGCATGCGGACGTTGGGTGGGGAAATGAAAGGTAGTTGAAGTGGGAAGGAAAGGGGGAAGGGGGGAAGGAAAATTGAAGGGACGACTGAGGGTAGGGTGTATTAAATGGGCATCGAAAGAAGGTGGCGTGGCTAATTGCTCGTGCAAAGGCCAATGAGAAAATCGAAAGTCCCCGTGTTCTAGTGTCGTACATACCAGACAACGGCCCCACCCGCTTCCAGACCCTAACAAAGTTTTAAGCTCTGTATTGGCCCGCACATCAACCAGTCCGCCTCCCCTCCTCGCGTTGCCCATTCGGGAAAGGTTCGTTGGCTCTTTGTCACTAGGAGCGCCGCTTCAGTAGGCAAGTTGGACTTGGACCCGTGACACAAATTCCTAAATACTGACGATGGAGGCAGTGAGCACCCCACAAGTTTTCAAAAAAGTGCCGCAGCTTCGGGAGAAATAGATTAGAAAGCCGGCCTCGTCTCAAGAAGCTCGATTTGCAAACCGGCGCCCAAGTGCCTACCACAGGTCCGTGGTCATGACAGACGCTTTCTCGCGTTCCTCGATAGCGAGCTTCTCATACATGGGTGCCACGTTGGTGAGCACAGCCGTAAGGGGAAAGGAAACAAGAAGAGGAAAAGGAGTGATGCTCTGATCGGGAGAGATTTACTCCCGAGGCCAGATACATCTCGCTTCTGTGTGAGTGGAACATATCCAACGAAACTCATGCGTCACCATCGATATAATTTACCCCAACTTCCCACACAGCCATCGATATATCGTGCAAGGGATTTACTGAACTGCTAGATGGAACGACGCATACTTCCTCTGGCTTCTCCTGCTGACGTCAGCTCTTCCTTCTTTACGCGCGCAAAGCACATCGCATGGAATAAAAGATGCAGGGTTTCTTATAAGCTGTTCCACCAAGCTTTAGTCTGTTCCAACTCCCTCCAGAGAATTGTGGGTACGGAGGCTAGACCCACGCCTGACATATCCCAAAATGGAAGGCTGTCACGCGTCCGTGACAAGTGACAGCAAGTGACAGAAGCAAAAAGGCGAGTCATCCTCAGTTTCTTCAGGCCAATGAACCACACCAGTTTCTTAATGTTCGAATTCCCAGCCCAGTGTGACCTGCTTGAAGTAAATCCCAAGTGACTGCATCAAATGACAGAACATATAGCCTTTGCTTCAAGGTCAACCAGCAGACGTGGACAAACGGGGAAACTGGAAAGGGGCAACAAAGAAGACGTGAACAGTAGCCAGACGCCAGCAAGGGGCGAGTGTGTGGCACAGAAGCAACTGTACTTCCAGCAAGAATGAACAGAAAAGATGGACTCATCGATGCCTTGATCTGACGACTAGCCACTAGACATTCTAGGTTCTTGTCTAAAGAGCTGACCGGTGCCCACTAAACTGGTACCCGGGTCCAGGCAGGGAAAGAGGCAGAAAGCCCACGCTTGCGGCAAGTACACTTGGTGCAATGCAACATAGGGAGAGTCACTACCAAGAGTTGGGAATGAAATACCCGTGGGCGAAATGTTTGATGACGTGCAAATGTCAATCGTGAAATACTGACAAGCCGGAACGGTCAAAAATCTGGAAAACATTCTTTGTAAGTTGCGAGAGTGTGGAAGAGACAAGAGCAAGACAGGTACAACAGACCATGATGAGCGGCTGGGACGATGTGGCTGGCTCAGACTGGGAGAAGGAGAAGGGGGAAGGGGGGTTCTCATTTTCAATGCCCGCTCATCCCTCCCCAACTCGCTTTAACTCTCCTCCGATTTTTCCATCTCTTCCTCTCCCCCGTCCGCCCAGACAGCCGCTAAGCGGTGACGGTGTTCCCCTCATTTTTCGGCGTCCCGTAGTCGGCAAAAATACTCGTTGGATTTCGACACCCCCATTTCTTTCCATCGAGTCCAGAAATTTTTATCCATCACCATCAGCCCTATTTCAACTGCAGTTCCCCGCACTCGCCCCCAACATTGCTATTACACATGTCTTTTCCACAAGGCCACCCTGACGGTGCCATCCCGCGGTCGCAGCACGTCACTGCCCGCCGACGCGAAATTCCAGCGAACGAAGCTACCGACGGCTTCTAAACCTCCCCTCCCTCTATTCGCCAGTGATCTCTCGATGCATACCCATGTGTGGATATGGCGAGCCCGTGAAATGGCCTCGTTAAACCCTATTGGCGATTTTCTCACTTAAAATCCCGCTCGCGCCTTCTATTGATGCGACTCGTGCGGAGATGCCGATTCCCCCCCTCCGCGGAAAGGCCGATACTACATAAAGAGCCGACGGCGAGTTGAAGACTTTCTCAAAGTTCCAAGATATCCGTCGTGGGGGCGGTGCATCATATTGTAGATGTCTGGGTTCCGCTGAGTCAACATCTGGATCTAGTTACAGGGTGCGTAAATTCTTCAGTTAAAAGTCTATTAGCAATAAACATTGTAAATCTCAGAAAAAAATGTAATATCAATCCTGTGCGATGAATGTTCCCCAAACAAACTCGGGCTCACTCCTCATTACCCTGGAGTCTGGATTTATCCCACAATCCCCACCATTCACATTTCTCCGGTTCCTTGGCAATTGCGTCCCATCCACCGTCTGACCCAGTTACAGCACGCGTATGCTGAGCGGCTCGATCTGCCCATTTGCGTGCAGCTTTCGCTTCCCGTAAGGCACAGCGAGCTACCACCATAGCTCGTGCAAGATAAATCCGATAAGTAGGGTAGAAAATCATCTCCCGGTCAAGGGCCTCCTCTACAGCGTGGAGGTCATTTGGCAGCCGCGCACGATCGTGTCCCTCGTTTGTTATCCAGTCCTCCACGATTTCCCGATAGTACTTGCCAATATCAGTTATGGATGTGGAGATGGTCGACCTTTCTTCGTCACTGCGATCGCGCTCTTTCGAGGCCCGCCTACAGACTGGACACGTGCATTCGAAGTTATAGCACTTAAGGAGGAACTTTTGACGTTCATGCGTAACGGCACCAGGCTCCATAATTCCTTGGAAATAAGAAATCGTGACCTCTTCGCCTGCGGAGATGGGGCGTAGTGCTCGGATTTCTCCAGAGAATGTCCCACGATCCCATCTGAACATCGCATTTGGGCAACAGCTGGTGGCGCCCCGTTTGTTAGTACCTGGGCAGGCACTACCGAAAGAAGCGAAAGTACGACACCTGTGATTAAGACGCGAGAGGGTTTCAAAAACTGCCGAGTAAAGAACATCATGCCCTGGCACGCCAGGAATGAGGAACGAGTTTGTGTTTATAATACTCAATGCGTCGTTCGGATCCGCCGAGTTGCAATTGTGTAGCGCAAAGAATGCTGCGCGTTGATTCGGCGTCATTGTGTTCGTCGCAGCATTCACGAACTGTCGAGGGGATAGGCAAGTACGTGGCATTACGAGCAAGGCGCGTTCTTTCGCCACGGGCTCACCACGAGGCACCGCGCATGCTGCCACGCATCCTTTGCCCTTTTCTCGGATGTTTTTGACGCAAAGGCAGCTGGTCTCGGCCTTGGTGATGGGTTCGTACACGATTGATGGCCAGCGCGAAGCGACTATCTTGGGAAAGATACAAGTCGTGACGCCTTCTACGCCCCATGCGGGGATTCGCGACAGCATGATATCTTCCGTACTTCGTACGTGCGCCGTTAACCACGTTGCCGCCTCGGTTTCTGGAACTAGTTCGATGGGGGACTCGTCGTCGCTTTGGACGGTGATATCCTCTGGGATGGGTAGGATGTCAGAGTCTGGAGGAATCTCCGGTTCGGATGGCGGCGCGCCAGCGAGCCGCCGCTGTTCAAAGACGGGAAACTTGGGTCGCCATGCCTCGAGGAGTCTCTGGATGAGAGGCGGACTCTGGTTACCCTGGTCTGGAGTCTCAGAAGCCATGCACAATTGTCAATGGGAGGAGGGTGGATCCTTGGCAGCAGCGTGCGGGGGAGAGGACGACGATTACGAGGTGTGTGCAACCGCACAGTCGGTAAAATAGTATAAGAAGTCTGTGGCATAGGAAAAACAGCCATTGTCTCTCTATCTCTAAACACACTCCTCTATTCGACATTGTGGCATTCGATCGACGACCGACGATGGCTAGCAAATGCCACAAATAGCTGGCGTCTTTACGCACGTGCCGCTGAACGCGTGAGCGTGTGAACTACCCCTGATAAAGCTCGATAAAGATCCGGGGCCTGGTGTGTACCCGGTGGGCAGTCATTATGAGACAAAAGAAAAAACGCACATGATATACTCCTTCACCTTGCTCTTGATACTGTCCATCACTGCAGCCACCTCGTTTACAGACGAGCGGTGCTAATTTCCACGTACCTCCGTCAAGCTCTCCACAAAACGCCATGGACAAGATAACCATCAGTAACATCATGGCATTTACATCTCATGTTGCAGTCCCGGGGTTCGATGCGGTCGGGTGGAACTGTATTACCCGACCGCAGCCTCTTAAATAACTCCTCTTTCACGTCCGAGTCGTCGGCACAAAAACGCTTGCATAGTTCATCAGGGCCTCGCAGGAGGGCCAGCTACTAGGGTGCGAGAGCTGGAGAAGGACGTACAGTACTCCAACTCGCCGCTGCTCGAACTTCTCATCGACGATCTGCCCGACGTTTTCCTCCTCGCGTACCTTACCGCGCTCGCGAGTAATCAAAAGCTGAACGTACCTCTTGCGGAATGCGTTCCCGAAGCGTTCAAAGTTTTCAGCACTGTAGGACCGGCCGAGGAGCTCGACGCATGAGCTTACATGAAGCTGACGGGCCATACCAAACGGCCGCTTGAACTACATAGCACCAACCAATTCTAGTCTCTTCCTGACCGTGCATCGGATCAATTTTTGTCGAGAGAGATGGGCATGATCACCACGAAGGTGATTGTATCTACACTGATTCTGGGTCAGAACCTCAACCCGGTTACAAATCTCACGAGCCGCGACAGAGGGTCGGTCATCCAACTATACTACGATGGCTCAATTGATCATTACAAATGAAAAATCTGATTTCAACATTTGGGCTGCACGCTTTTCAGTCGCAGGCGATTGTACAATGGGGCTTTTTTACAGGATTACTACAGGAATCTGGTTTTTGGTCAAGTACAATGGAAGAGTCTAATTGGTGCCGCGATCTCCGAGGCCCACGGCGTTCTTGGCCTTGTCTACGAGCGAGGTCTACGACAAGGTAGTGTGAGGGCAGAAGTAAAACGTTAATTGAACGGGGCTTGAGCTTACATCGTCTCCTCCATTGTCAAGCGCGTCACCGACTTTCTGGCCACTGGACTTCTGACTCTGAAGCGGAGGTTAGTACCGAGGATGCTAGAATGAAGTACAAATCTACAAACCTCAGGCTGAGCTCTTGAAGCGACATTGTCGGCTTTGCCCTTTATCTTGTCTCCCATGTGCTCGGTGGTAGACTTCTCAGAGTCGGGCTGAAAGATGAGTAGAGAGTGAGTGAGACGGTCGCCACTGGCGTGGTAAGTGATGAAGGTACCTTGAGGGCATTAGCTGCCTTATCGGTGAGAGACTGGCGACCTTGGTCTGACATGATGAGGAATATGGAGTGAAGGATGAGGTGGTATATGGGGTAAAGAAAGAGATGGAGAGGAGAGATTTGAGAAAAGGTCTGTATTTATATGCGCGAGACGAGGGGACGCGTAGTGGTCATGTGACATAAGAACTACGTCATGAGACCGAAAAAACATGCATCATGTCACGAGGCTTTGGCTTTGCCCCGGAGTTAACGAAATGGTGCCAATCGTTCCTCAAAGATCGCACAGTCAGGCTCAGGTTCAACGGTAAAACGTCGGACCCCTTCGACTTCATAGTAGGCACTCCCCAAGGATCCCCGGTTTCCCCGGTCCTATCCACAATCTACACGTCCTCCCTCCTCCACAAAATGAAGAATTGGACCAATGCTTCATTAGGCATGTACATAGATGACGGCGCTATCTTTGCCTGCGGCGACAATTGGGAATCGATAGCGACCACCATGCGGACAGGATACGCCGAATGCCTGGATTGGCTCACGAGGGCAGGGCTGAACGCGGAGCCAGACAAAACAGAGCTCATCTTCTTTAGAAAACCAAGAGAACGAGCTGAGCCCCCCCAATCCATTTATCTCCCACTCCCTTCACGCAACACCTCCTACAGAGTACAGGCAAAGACCACCCTAAGATATTTGGGTTTCTTCTTCGACGCCCGACTCTCATGGGCACACCACGTGAACGTAATGTGTAACCGAGCACGAGCAACCCTCAAAGCCTTGCAACTGCTCGGAAACTCAGTCCGCGGGCTGGACCAGGCACGATGGCGCTTAGCATATAACGCCATCTGCCTACCGGTCCTCACCTACGGCTGCCAACTCTGGTTCAAAGGAAAACAAGTCACCCTGGTCAAAAAGCTCCAAACAGTCCAGAATGACGCGGTAAGATTAATTTCGGGAACCTTCCGCACCACACCCCGCGAACCCCTCCACCAACTTCTAAATATCCTACCTATGGACCTACGGTTAAACATGATAGTTAAAAACACCGCGTTGAGACTCTACAGGGCCCCGAAAGAGAGCCAACTACTCAAAAGACTCGGAGGCGCCTGGCACACACCAACCCCCGACGACCTACCACTTCCAGCCCCAATTAGAAACAATGTGAGTACGACTTTGCGCGACCTAGCCACCAGAGTCCCGGCAAACGGCCCACGGATCGAAGCCTTCCCCGAGCTTCCCCCGGGCGCACCAACGTGGGATGGCAGAGTTCACGTCATCCCCAAACAGAAAGACTGGGACTACGAGGTAATTACAAATGCACTCACAGCGGCATGCCGAGAAGACTCGCTGGTCAACATCTTCTGCGACGGTGTCCGCTCAAATAAAGGACGCAACGATGGAAAACAGTTAGGAGCTACCTCGGCAGTCCTATACCAGGAAGGAAGAGAGCGCCACCACTCAGAAAGAGTACTTGGAGAAACGGTGACGGACTCAGACACCTCCCTCCGAGCCATCCATGCAGGTGTCGACGCGCTCACCCACTTCCTAGACAACTTAGCAACAAGACCAGCAAACTTCATAACTCTTTCGCTACCCTCGGGCACTGCGGTCAACAAAATACTAGACGCGTCCCCACACGAAGACCAGAAGGAGTCCATCTCGATAATGAGAAGATTGAGTGCCATCTTCGTCTCCTACCCCAATACTAAGATCGTCTTCCTGTGGCTACCCAGGAAGGCACCCTTCGTAGGCTTTAAACGGGCAAAACAACTAGCGCTGGAAGCTATCCGCACAGCAAACCCGGCCGACATCATAGAGCCCCACACCATCAACCAGCAGAAAGAGACGACCAGGAAGGCCGCACTTACAGCATGGGCGGAAAGATGGCATCAGTCGCCACACACCTCAAAGGCATACCAAACGGCGCTCACCATGCCCCCGGATGGGAAGCCACACCACACATTTCACCTCGCCCACCCGCCCAACACAGCGGACGCGGGACCCACAGTTAAGTTCTCACGTCTTACACACACAACGCTGTACCGCTTCATCACAGGGCACGCCTTTACAGGGGAGTACACACGACGTTTCTTTCCGCAACACACTCCAGAACAATTAGCTTGCCAGTGTGGCGAGCGCCTTCAAACCGTAGAGCATGTGCTCTTTCAATGCCCATTATTCACCGCCGCGCGCCGCAGACATCTAACAGTCAACGGCCGCCCTCGAAGCTTCCCACAGCTTCTCGAAACCCCGGAGCGTGTACAAATGCTGCTCCGATTCCTCGAGGAGACAAGGGCCTGCAATAAACCGCGGGCAGAGTGGGAACCGGGATGAGGCACAGGGTCTTCTTTTTCTGCGGCGGAGCAACCCCCGCTGCCACCTACATACGACCACCACATAACAAACCCTTTACGCTACACAGAGCCAGCTCACGCTGGCCTTTTTTCGCTGATGTAAATGCCTGATCATAATGCGTAGTAGCTACGCGACCGCCTCTGTACCCCGTTGTACGCGCCGCGGAATAGAAATTCAGATTCAAAAAAAAAAAAAAAAAATGTCACGAGGCTCAAGACCATCATCACACACGTTTCGTATCATAAGAGTGTTAAGTCGTCAGGGGCTCTGAGACACCACGGCGCATGTACCTGCTAGCAAGTGGACTAGTAGGGAAAACTTGCTGCCAGTGTCGGGATAGGTCACCATACTTTTGGTTTGCATCGTTAATGTGCTTTCTTTTCAAAAGACCGCGTCATTTCTGGGTGGACCAGGCTCGAGAGAAATTTCACATGTTTTTATACTAGTAACCCCCTATCGTAGGACTACCAGACCATCAAAGCTCCACCATCAAAGCCTTGGATCATTCACACGGAGCTTATTTGGCTAGTGAAACATGCTGATGGGTACCCGGCGGGCACGCACGGTTCATGTTCACATACCTGAAAAGTTATCGCGAGCGTGGTCGACTACAAGAGGCTGACGTTGTCTGGCGCATCTCTATTGCACACCAAGTCTTCTCTAATGGCATAGTCACTAAAGCTACCTGTCATGCGCTCTACCATGGCACCATCGTTTCTCTTCTAGTCACTAGCTGGGCTCTACTTTCTCGTGAGGAAACAGTTATCCATTGCAGATGGTTTGATTAGGCCTTGTTCGGAACCAGAACCCCCAGTTGCTCACGCTACTTCAGTTCCGTCTCAACTGGGGTAAATTGCCGGTGTTATCCCGTCGTGTTGTGCAAGATAGCCGATGTATGGACTTTTCACCTACTCTTCGTTTTCTAAGCCTTACTTATTTCCCATCACGACATGAACACTACGTCCCAATCCGAGTCGGCGGTGCAAAGGTTGGTTGACGTGTTCATTGATGCTCTTAAAACGTACCATGGTCAGAAGTGACAATAGATTATCGAATTCCAATGCAGCTGTCCATTTGGCTAACCCCACAAGATAGTCAAGTGAACTGTAGATTCCACTGAGCCCGCTGATGCTGCATTCTTCCTAATCACGGAAACCGTACAGATCGATTCTTTCCCATAGTCCTTTCTTAAAGGTTTATTTTGATTTACACTTCTATAGATTCACTTGCCCTGGGCTTCTTACCTACAGGCCGAGAATTTCCACTCGAAACATCGTGATTCTCCCGGATGCTTGAACATCTTTGGTGGGTGTTCATTCAGTCCGAGTCATTTATCTTAGTGTGGAAAATGCGAACGCATTGCTGTTCAGGTTCGGAATGCTCTGTTTTCTGGTTTATCAAAAAAAGAAAAAGGATTTGAATATGAATTCATATCCACATAACTCACCCGTTGTGATGTCACTGGGCCGAGGGGAAGGTTATACATATACACTTCACCGGCTTCACCCTTCGCACCCAAGATCTCCGCGCAGAACCCCGCTCGGCTCAAACTCGGGATGTTTTCGATGGTATTATGTTTCACCTCAGGCTGCCCGTCTTCGCACTTGTAGAGAATACAATACGTTCGGGTCCAACTGTCAGTTACTGCTACTACCCACCAGGTTAGGTCAAAACTAGCTCTCCTCATGCTACGGCCCGGCCCGCCGGGGGATGACTCCAACTCGAACTTGTCGGTGAGGAAGGTTTCCAAATTCCAACTTCTCTTCCACTACAGTACCCCACTTTTAACGCCAACGCCCATAGCGTCCATCTGTCATTCAAGCTTGTACTACAGTAAGTTAGCCCCATACGGTCCTACAGCCAGAGTTACCCGGTACCGTTTAACGCTGATTATCGATGATCGCATATGTCACGTCTTTTTTTATCAGCATACTTTTTTTGTGATGTTCCGGACCACCACCATGCAATCGTATTCATTTTCGACGTGTCGCATTAATGAGCCCCGCCTGAGAGTGAGGAATCAAGCAGCTTGTTGTGGTTGTACCCGTATTATACACGCATCTCACGTCAGACACCGTGACATTCGGCGAATAAATGGCTTCCTCGGCGAAATCATAACTCGGCGATGATCCGGTGATACAGCTGACAAGCTGGGCGCTATACAGTACATTACATTACTATCGAGAATCCTGAATACAACATCGTGATCATGCATTCATCTATGCCCTATCTCATTCAGTTCGTGCCCTCCCTTTTTTGGGGGGGTATTTTCATTCGTGACTCCCTTCCTTGTCGAATTACCTCCTGCACTGCAGACGAAAAGCGCTGTCCTCGCCAACGAGAACGAAAAAAAGGAATGATAATGCGGTGAATACACGCCAAGGGGATAAAATAGCTGAAAAAACAGTGATATAGAGCAGTATAAGAACCTGGATATCGGGGGAGGGAGCGAGAGTCAGAGAGAAAGAAAGAAAGTGGAACAAGTGATTGTACAACGTTCACAACAACTTCGTCAGCTATATTAGCACAGTATTGCACAGAGTGGTGGGGTCGTTTAACTGCATAGACAATGAGACGGGTCTTGAGGGGTAAAAAAGCAAAACCCAGAGGTGTACAAATGGGTTAGATGTCATCATGTCGGAGAGATCCAGCAAATAAGAGGTAAAGTGGGGGTAGTGGTAGTCGGGCGTGGAGCGGATGGAGAGATATACTAGGAGAGAGAGGACGTTGGTTGGTTAAACAATGATGTGAAGAATCATGAGATGTGTGCATAAAGATGCAGTGAAGGCGGAGGGCTGAGGGTCGGGGGGAAAGGGTATTACAGGTGTCGCGCGAGGTAGAATTAATTATTCTAGGACCACGAAACGGCCACGTTTACCATCGCGCTCGTCCTCAGCGTCCTCCAAAGATCGTTTCTCGCCTCCGATGGCGAGGCTCGCACCAGGTCCTGCACCGTTCACCGCCGTGCCCAACGAGCTATCGCCATGAACGAGCCCATGCAAGATCAACTGATACTGCTGCTGCGTGAGGCCCATGCCCGCCAGTGGGTCTAACCGCCCGCTATCTTCCACGACGGGGACGGGAGGGTTCATGGACGGCTGCACCGCCAATGACGTTTCCGGGTCTTCTTCGATACTCGTGTCTGCTGCGCCAAGCGCACGAGGGAATCTACCCATTTGTTGGATCGCCTTGAGGTGCATCAAATGTTTCTAAAGCACGTGTATCATCGTCATCGTCAGCATCATTAGCTCCCGAAGAAAGGAAGTGGGGATGGAAAAACGAGCACATACTTCGAGCATTTCCAGAAGACCTTCTTTCGTGAACGGCTTTGGCAATATGTCATTCATACCCGAGTGGTAATACGTCATAATCTCGTTCGGTTTGGAATTGCTCGTCATGGAAATGATGGGCGTCATGTGGTCGAATTGTCGGATAAGGCTTGTCGCCGACACGCCGTCTAATTTGGGCATCACAATGTCCTGCAAAGGAAAAGTGGGTAAAAATGATACTATAAGTAGGGATGAGGGGGAGAGGGAAAAAATCTTACCATTAACACCAGATCATACTTTTCGAGGTTCATCTTATTGACAGCGCCGACGCCGTCCACAGCGACGTCAATTGTACACCCATAAACCTGCAAGAACTTGCTCGACAATTTCCTGCTGACCGCGTCATCTTCAACCAACAAAACCCGCGGCGGAACCGCCCATCCGGGTACGTATGCGGATCTCCGCACGCGCAAAGTCTGCACGGAAGGTGGGCGCGCCTCAAACGTGACGGGTGGATTCGCTGTCGTCGGTGATGGGTTAACGACATCGTTCTCATCCGTGTTATTTAGCGGGAGCGGCACTAGACCAGTGAGCGAATTTGCGTCGAAGGTCCAATTACCGTTCGCGTCATCCTCGCCTGCGCGTGGGAGTAGGTGGCCAAGTGTGAATACCTGCAGGCCCTCATGTGAGATGGTCTGTAGGGGGTACGGCGCTATCGTGCCATCTGCAGCAGCTGCGCCGGCCGGCATGACAAACGAGTCAGATCCAGATGGAACATTTGATCCGTCCGCATTGAGGGACCTGGAGGCGACGCCCTGGGCGCTCTGTGGTCGGTTACGTTGTAATTCCTCGATACGGGCCAGCGCATCCTGACGACTTAAAGGAGGATCCGCCCCTTCAGAGATGTTTATTTGGGGAACGAGTAGTCCTGCGGCTGTGGCGAAAATCTGGTGCGCGCTCCGTGGTCTTGGCGGATTACCAGTGTTGGCTGTGGAAGTACTTGTCGAGGCTCCAGGCGCTCCATTCGTACTTGGTGGCTGCACCGAGCCAGAGGCCGAGGCCGTTCCAGATACGTTCGTATTAAACGACATGCCAACGGCTCTCCGGGATATCTCATTCATTTGGAATAGTGAGGCACGGGCTACGTCGGTTTCCGGGTAAGACCCCATCATTCGTTGTGCTTCCTGAGTCGGAAGGAACGGATTGGCATCCGAGGTAAAGCTCGATAGAGCGTCTTCAGTCTTTGCTTTCCCTGATAGTAGGGAGTAACGTCAGCGTTTGCGCTTTTTAGCGGATTAAAAGTATGAAAATACGAATTGAAACAGGACTGGATCTTTTGTTATAACGTACAACACCCGACCAAAACCAAACCGAATTTCGTCATTAAGAATGGAGATGTGGAGAAATGTAGAAGTCCATTTTTCAAAAATTAAACTGACCATTCTCCATCTGCAAAAAGTAACTGATTAGGTTCTGCATGAGGCCATCCTGCTGCGCCATATTCCGTTGAAAGTTCACCATCTCGGTGAGCACATTCTGATAATTGCTTTCTAAATGGCGTATGTGGGTAGACATGTCATCTTGGGTTTGAACGAGACGCTCAACCTGCGCTTGCAGGGCCTCAACAGTTACTGATGACGGTGAGGGCGACTCGCCGTGGGGACCGCGCGTGGGTAATGACTTCCGTGCTGCAGGTACCTTACGTTTGATGTTCTCAAGCGCATCGCGCCTGTCTGCGTGAAAATCCGGATGGCGGAAAGTCCAGCTCTTGTGAAGAGGATGAGAGATCACGGGATAACAGGTGGGGCGCAATACTCACATGTTCCCCGAACTGGCTGTCGTCGGTGTTTTTGACCTGCGGAAGGCCGGTCCGATCAGCGGGGCTTGCCGGTGGAGGAAAAGGGAACGAGGTCAAAGACGAACCTTGTGGAAGTCATACTTGTTGAGCTGGCGAACAAAAGACGCAAAGTTTGAATGTTTGAACATCCGTGGCAGAATGGACTTTGTGAATTCGTTCATATCCTATCGCGGGAAATCAGGGGTTCTTTCACGTCAGCACGCGGGGAACGATGGCGTACCTTGACCACAAAACAGTCACCGTTGGGACCCCATGAGACCACTCTCTGGAATGAGGGGTCCTCCAACATCCTGAGACAAGCTAAACAACATCGCATGGTCGGGACGATGTGGACTTACTTGTAGAGCTTCTTGACAAAGTCCGATGTTGGGGGCATATTGTCCTCCGATTCTTTCTGAGGCTCTGGCTGTGATGGGGGTTGTGGGGGTACGGGATCATGGATCAAAGGTTTGACTTTGGTCTCTTGTTGGCGCGGGGGGAAGCGCTCCTCGCGGGAGGAGGATGTGCGCTGTGTCGGCCATGGGTGTTGTGAGGAGTTTGAAGGGAGTGGAGGAAGGGTTGGGGAGGACGATGCAAGAGATGGATGGTACGATGCTGGCGGATACCTCGCGGAGAGGTTTGGGGCAAGTGCGGGGATGGGTGGTAGAGTATTCGATCTTGAGTAGGATGATGGGGTGAGTTGGTGTAGTTGGGAGGGGGGAGGGAGTTGGGCAGACTGGAACATTTGACGGGAGGAGTGATGATTCGGCGGCGGTAGTCCCGAGTATTGACTTGACTGGTCCATGGATGATTTAAATAAGACTAGTCCGAGGCAGAGGTAGGAAGAAAGGACCGAGTTGAACGGGTTGCGGAATCAAGTCGCTCACGCTTGCCCCGCTCGTCCGCTTTGCACACGGCACGCACCTCGAGGCGATTATGTAAACTATCACACGCTCATATCTACCCCCTTGATGGGCCTTCCCTATCTTGGTTAGCATCTCTCGTGCCTGCCCCACCTCCTGTGCCTCCTCTACACATACATATATTCTAATTGCGCGCACCGGGGAATATACACTTCAAGTGCCTGGGGTCTTGGATAGGAACGCTTTGGCAGCAATGTCATTCAAGCCGCAACGCCTACGATTTCTCCGTGGTCTAGACCGCTCTCTGCCTGCTCCAGAACCTTGATCATACACAGTTTTCCCCTTCGTCGCCGCGCAACATCCACTCTCTACTACAAATTTCCTCTTCTCAAATGCCATCTCGTGCCACCATCAACCGTAACCTACGTTCCCATTGAGCCTGGAGTTCCCTGGACGGGCCGAGCCTGGGGTCCGCTGTCGCCCGTCTGTCTACTGTTATGAGTGTCTAGTTCAGTATCTCCTTATTTACGGGTGTCTTGTTGTCCGAGAGGTCGGACGACCTTGATCGCGGATGTAAATTGCTGCGTCACTTTGGCCGCACAAGGAAGAAGCGAACAGCCATATCCATATATGAAATATGCACATGACAGCGCAGCGTGTCGTCAGTTATCACCCCATATCCAACCTCTGATGTGACCTGATATGGTTTTCCCCACTCACCCAGAAGCATCATTTTTGTCCCGAGGACATGGGTGAATGGTATCTTCATACTTCCTTGTAGCGCTGGCAAGGGGCTAGAACATCCCACTATCGTAAGTTACCACTATCTGTACCCTTGAGTTCCGACTCAGGGCGGCTTCGCAAATCGTCGTCCGTCGCTGTCCGAATTGAAGGACTTCGAACACCCCACCGCGGTCACTCTACTCCGCGTTCTCAGTTTTTTTTTCCCTCGCCTCATGCCACGCCACGCCTCAATTCATAATCCTGCTTATTTGTTCACAACTCGAATCCATGGTCAAAGGCGCTGAACATTGAATACAACTATCAATCTGAATTACCAATATGCGTGTGCGCCCAACTAACTTATTCACATCTTTTCCTTTGCGAGGGCGTGCAGTACGCCCTCCCCGTAAGTGCTATTCCCAAAAAGTGTCCACACAAACCCCAGCAAATTTTTGGGAGTACGTACTGTAATACGCCCAGGCAGAGCAAAAATGGCTGTCAAGACCCGGGCAAAGTATATGATTGACGTTGTAGAAGTCTGAACAGAACTGCGACGAGTCCCTGTGGCGTCACGGTGGAGGAACAGCGGTCACACGTAAGCAGAGGTGGGAAGGTTAGGTCAGGCAGCAGTTTGTGACAATTCAGCTCGATCGCACATCATCCATCTCTTCCCATCACGCGACCTCAAGGCGTCTAAAAGTGCGCCCTCATCATGAGAGCATGGCACAGGGCAGTTATTATTATCTGCCCTCACTTGGGGGATCGCGACGCAGCCCATTTAATGTCAGTACTTGTCGAGAATCTATGATACCGAATTCATTTCAAGGGATCCGATGTGGGGGTACCATCAGAGAGCTTTCCGAACCTCAAGGCCACACGGCGGCCGATTCACGTGGCCTTGCCTTCCTACCGTTACGCCCGTCCCAAAGATCTCAAACTCGCGGTGACATGACATCCAGATAGAGTGTGTCGATGTTGCTCGGTTTTTCCAATTCACCACCCAAATGTTTGCATTTTTCCCGGTCAAGTGGGTTGCTTGGTATAGCACGAGATCAGGGCTAAACAAATTGTTGATACGCGTCGGAGTATCGGAGTGCGTCAAGTTCAGGGTCACGCATTCATAAAAGCATGAATGGACGGGGTCGAAAAAGGGTTTTATGTCAGGATTACAGACAACATCCAATTCTAATGATGTTCTTCCTTTGCGATCTGTGCCGCGTACGGGTTGCGTGGGTCATTGCGGAAACCCTCGGCTAAAGGGTGGGAGAAAAAAGAGCACAGGTGTCAGCTGGCTGAGTTTTCGGACGGGTTTCGGACGGGTGAAACAACTCACAGCGAACTGCAACGTCTTGCGCCTTGGAGACGAGGAAGTAAGTGATGCCGCCAGCTGCAAAGAAAGGCCACAACGGCCGGAAAACCTGTGCGAGAAGAGCGGGAACCGGGTGAGTATGAAGGATGCAAATTGGGCAGTGACCACGAGTGCAATCAACATCACGAAAGCCTTGCACTTACGGGTGTAGGCCACTTGCGGAGACCAAAGAATGCCATGGGTGTGTTGAGAGGATGTGGGTGTTTTACGATGTGTGAGCTGTCCTCGACCGTCGGCGGTTGGGTTGGGTGTGGGAATTTCGGGAATTTCGGGGCCAATGCCGAGAGCGGTATTTCCGGCCCGCAGTGCGCGGTCGAGCCTTGGAACCGATGCTCTCGCCCTCGACGCCTTCCAAACCGACTGCAGGCAGCATCGACCACCTTCGCGCCAGGAGTAAGTTCCGTCGACCTACTTCCTGACTGCTCTCTCTCTGATAAGTCTCGCAGTGGAGACAATTTCCATTCTTTGATGTCGTGCCTGTCAAAGATGCACACGACCTTGCTGAGAGTCCGCACATCCTGCGCGTCGGGACCTCAATTTCAACTATCACGTCGTCGTCATATGGCATTATTGTCGCCGACATACACGGCAGCGTGCATGTCCTCAGCAAGGAATTCGAGCCCATCTCAAGCTGGGTCGCACACGTTGATGGACGCGTAGCGCACATGGTGGAGAGGCGCGGGTACCTTGTGACCCTCGGCGTCCGTGTTCCTCCCTCCTTTGACCGTATTTATTAGATAATATTGACGTTGGGCATGTAGGAAGAAGACGGTGTACGGAATCCTCTTCTCAAAATTTGGCATCTAGAGAAGACAGACAAAAACGGCGCGCCGACGTTATTACGCTCCACCAAAGTACAGACGAGCAATCGGCCGCACCCGGTGCGCCCTTCCGACCGTTCTTTTTACTCCATGTGTTCAATTTGATTCTTCTTCCTCTTCTCTCCTTCAACAGGTCACTTCTATTGCCCTTTCTGCGGGCCTGGAGTTTCTCGCCATCGGGCTCGGTGACGGCACAGTGATCCTTTACCGGCACTTAGATCAGTCCGCCCTCTCGGGCTCCGCCTCCCTTACCGCCATCCCCAAACCCCGTACCGTGCATGAATCGCCCACGGAGCCCGTCACGTCCGTCGGCTTTCGCGAGCCTACTGACGAGACTCCAGCCATGTATCTCTTCATCGCGACTACGAACCGCGTTTTGGTGTACCAAGCATCTGGGCGTGGGAGCGGAGGTGCGGCAAACGAAGTGCATGAGGCCGGTGCGGCATTGGGGTGTGCTGTTATGGACTGGAAGGCACGCGATATGGTCGTGGCGCGCGATGAGGCTATCTACATTTGCGGTGCGGAGAACCGGGGTTCCTCGTATGCATACGAAGGTTCGTCGGCTCTCGTTGTCATACTTGCTTACCAAACACCCCTACTCAGGCCCGAAGACCTCCGTACACACTCACTTGAACTATCTCGTCATCGTCTCCCCGCCCCTCACTGCTAACGCGACGTCTGCATCCGCGACAATTCGGAGCTTTGCTGCCCGGAATGTGGGCGCGAGCGGCACCGAGGTCACGAAGGTCGCAGTCTTTGACCTTGAGAACAAGTTCGTGGCGCACAGCGAGGCATTCGCAGAAGGCGTAAGGGAAGTCTTTTCGCAATGGGGTAGCATATATGTGCTCTCCAACGACGGGAAACTCTCATGCCTTCAGGAGAAACCGACTGCTACGAAACTGGATATGCTATATCGCAGGGGGTATTATGTCTTGGCGTTGGACATAGCAAAAACGCAGCAGATGAGCGAGGAGAGCGTAGCCGACATCCATCGGCAGTATGGGGACTACCTGTATGCCAAACCGGATTACGATGCTGCCATGCAGCAGTATTTGCAAACGATCGGCTACGTACAACCAAGCTACGTCATTCGCAAGGTATTGCCCTCAATCGTATCCACACCACGGAGCCCTGACTGCGGTTCAGTGTTTAGATGCGCAGCGTATTCACAATCTTGTGACATATCTACAAGAGTTACACTCGCTCGGAGTAGCCAATTCAGATCACACGACGCTCCTTCTCAACACCTACACGAAGCTAAAAGACGCTGCACGGCTTGACAGCTTCATCAAAACTGAATCGAAACGTGGGGGCAATGGCGCCACCGCTGAAGGCGGTACCGACGAGTTACCGTTCGATCTTGATACGGCAATCCGTGTTTGCCGCCAAGCTGGGTACTTTGAACATGCAGCCTACCTTGCAAAGAGGTGGTCGCGGCATGAGGACTATCTTCGTATCCAAATCGAGGATACGGGCAACTTCAATGACGCCTTGGCGTACTTACGGCACCTAGGGCCAGAAGCGGTGAGTTGAACACCTTATCTCGAGGCGGCTCTTAATCGTGGGATATCCTAGACGGAAAATAATCTTGCACGATACGGCCGCGCTATGGTCGCGGCGCTACCCGATGAGACCACTGAGCTGCTCATCGAGATTTGCACCGGCACAGACCCACTTGTCTCCGAGTCTGATGCACTGCCAACGCCTTCCAAGCCCACAGGAGGAGGTGCGTCTTACCTCTCCTACTTGGCGCTCCGCGGTCCTACCACTACATCCGCACCTGCACCCACACCCGCGACGCCCATCTCCGCCGAACCACCTGTGTCTTCCGGCGCCTCAATGCGGACCGCTCGCCCGACTGAACGCGCCGCGCGACGTGAGCCGACGCTCGATGGTTCACGAGGACCCTCACCGCCTTCTACGCTACTCGCGGCGCCAGCACCACCTCACATCAAGCGTCCATCGCCGCGGTTGTACTTTGCAAACTTTGTCGGACATCGTGAACACCTCCTTGTCTTCCTCGAAGCAGTCGCGCAGATGCGTTGGGGCCAGAGTCTCGACGGGCCGAAGGACGGCGTGGCAGGCCAAAGCGGCGATGGTAGTTCAAGTACTGAGGACCCTGCCGAGGCGGCGGACCAGCAGGCGGTTTGGAATACGCTGCTTGAACTGTACCTCACGCTTGCGTCAGCGGCGGGGGATGGTGCGCGTTCGGACGCGCTGCGAGAAAAAGCGCTACAGCTTCTGAGCGCCGCTGATCGCATACCGTATGATCCGATGCACGCGCTCATCCTCTGCGCCACGCGATCTTTCACGCCAGGCCTCGTCCTACTCTGGGAGCGCCTAGGCATGCACGAAGACGTGCTGCGTTTCTGGATGGAGCAGGACCGACGGGGTATCGCGGGGGCTGGGACGGAGGTGATGCGATGTCTTGCAAAATACGGCGAGGAAGCCCCGCAACTATATAAGCTCGCGCTAAGATTCTTCACGTCGGCGCCGGAGCTGGTTTCGAGACATTCGTTGGATCTGGCGGAGGTTTTGAGGGTTGTTGAGGAACGCAAGATAATGCCGCCGCTTGGCGTTGTGCAGGTTCTGAGCCGGAATGAGGTGGCGAGCGTTGGGTTGGTAAAGGAGTGGTTGCTGGCGCGGATACGGACTGCGCGTGAGGAGGTGCATACGGTGTGTCTCGTTCTTTTGTGGGGGACGTCATGTCCAAGACGGTGATGCTGATACTTTTTTTGTGTGTGCGTTTTTCAGGACGAGCAGTTGACTACGTCGTATCGGCTCGAGACTGCCACCAAACTCAAGCAAGTCGAGGAACTCTCAGATATAGACCAACCCCGGCTTGTTCCACGCCACGCAGTGCTCGCAGTGCGGTGGACCACTGGACCTCCCCAGCGTCCACTTCATGTGTAAACACAGTTTCCACCAACGGTCAGCTGACAACTTTTCCTTTATCGAAAGCCCTCTCCCGTCTCATCTTGCTTTACGTTTTTTTTCTTTTCTATTATTTGTAGATGCTTGGGTGATCACGATACCGAGTGCCCACTTTGCGTGCACGCGCACGGCGTCATACAGGAAATTCGCCGTAACAACGAACGGCTTGCCGACAAGCATGATCTTTTCTTGGCTGATGTCAAAGAGAATGGGTTCCATGCTGTGGCTGCCGCGTTTGGTCGAGGGGTGCTCAATAGGCCAAGAATAGGGGACATCGTGACATAATTTCTAGATCTCCCTGACCTTGCAGTGTTCCTGTATCATGTCAGATGACTGTGCCTTGGATCTACACCGCTGGATTTGTACCCTACGGCACTCCCAATCCGCCACGCTCAACGTGTTGGGAGATAAGAATGCGTGAGATATGATATCATACGTTCACACCGCACTACACATCTAGTATAGTACTTTACTCAGTCGCTGGATACTGTTGAGTAATACGTCACCCTTGCGAATCACCGTATCTGTCTGTGCATTTTTGAGTGCCGGCCGATTTGTCTCCACGACGCCGTGTACACGATCGATAGTGGCGTGTAGCCGTCCAGAAGCAATAAACCGCGAAAGTTCGCTACAACGATAATCCAATCAGTTACGAATCAAAAGAGATTGTTCGGCAGATTGACGTACTTATCAACGAAGTCAACTGTGACCCCAAAGGCATGAGCGAGGGAGTCCAGCGTGAGTGAGGAATAGGATTGCAATAATTGTGCATAGGCGAGTATGCGCATCTCACGAACGTAGAAACGGGCGTGCGGTGCAAGGAGGCGTGAGGGCAGAAGGTGGGTTTGCTCAAGCGTAGCTGAAACGAAATGAGGTTGTCAGGGCGGTAAACTATCAAACAAATGACCCACCAAGTGCAACAAAAAACTTGTCGTAGTGACAGTCATAAAGATTCTTTGTAGTGTCTGCAAGCGTTGGAAGCTCTGGTAGGGCGCTAATGACCTCTGGCGCGCTAATAATCTGGTTGGACCTCAGTCAGCCTTATCCTGCTACGTCGGAATTAATGAGAATCCGTACCTTCTTCTTGAGATCAACTCGCTTCAACGTAAGCGCCCCAGCTATAACTGTGAGCGAAACAAAGTCGTTATAAGACAGCAGTTCTGTTGCAGTGAACGTTGAGAGTGCATCGATGAGGAGAGCGCTTGCAGGTTTGAATTGGCGGATGGAGAGAAGGTGAAGGCCACGATAAACTTTGAGACGATTGCGACGGTCCCAATCACCACCCTTCTCGACAAACTCGTCCGCTTTCGTGAGGTTGGTGGAGATGAGCTGGTTGTCGTCAAAGAAGAAGCCAATGCGGACGAGCGTAAGGACGATGTCTATTCGCGAACCTAGACCGGCGGTCTTTTCGAGGGCAAGCTGCTGTGCTTCTATCGCTTTTTCCTGCACACGATGTATGAGGCTAATGGCTACTTTTATAAATATAAAAGTTGGCACCTACCTTCTCTCCGATTCTTGTGAGGTAGCTTGCCTTTGCCCGTAGCGCATCGGCGATGTCACTCTCGCCCTCGGTCTCCTCCGCCTCCTTGAGCACTTTATCTAACCTCTCAAGCTCTGTGATATTGTCATTCTCCAGCTTGTCGAGAAGGGACTGATCCAAAGGGAGGACATTTGCCGCGACCACTAGGCGATAATAGGGTGCCATCTGGTCGGCTTTGATGCCTCGAAGCAGTGCAGCGCGAGCGGTATCATGTAGATGCGAGAGAGACGACTGCTGAAGTACAAAATACTCCTGTGGGAGAGCAAGATTGGGAATTGGGAGGACGTTCTCTTCTGCCATGGCTGACGATTGTAATTGCCAGTGAACCGCGTCGACGCGTATACACAAACCCTAACCCGACGGTCTGAGTAAGTGAAACGCGTCAGCGGTCGTGCGCGTCCTCGCGTTCTCCTCACTCGCAAATGTCTTCCACAGCAGAATTGCTTGCAGAGGCTGAAACCGTCAGCGCAGAAAATCCAAAGAGAGGAGAGGAGATTTACAAGCAGATCCTCGATGCCTCGAAATCGACCGTGAATCCGGACGAGCTCCGGGATCAGGAGACTGCTTTGGTCAAACTCGGAGAGCTGTACAGGGACCAGAAGTATGTGCACAACGCGTTTTCGTTGCTTGGAGTGTTTCGTTTTCTGATCTCTGTTCGTTCAGAAATGCCAAGGGGCTAGCAGAGGTTGTCACGCTATCGCGCTCTTTCCTGTCGTCATCTGCCAAGGCCAAAACCGCGAAACTAAGTCCTGCCATTTCAGTTGGTTCACAAGTTTGAAATGCTGACACTCTCCATCAAAGTTCGCAATCTACTTTCACTCTTCAGCGGTATTCCAAACAGTCAGCAGACTCAGATCGCTGTCCTTAATGACAATATCGAATGGGCTAAGCGAGAGAAGCGCATATTCTTGAAACAGAGTCTAGAGACTCGGCTTATTAGTTTGTAGGTGTCTGACATCTCTCGCTTTTGGCTGTTGCTCAGTGTGATGATCGTTGTTTTCGCAAGACAATTGGAGACTCAGCAATACAAACCCGCACTCGTATTGATTGAGACTCTCTTGACGGAGTTACGGAGATTAGACGACAAGATGATCCTCACAGAGGTCCATCTTTTAGAATCGCGTGTCTACCGCGGGATCGGTAACCTCGCAAAGGCCAAGGTGCGTGCGTCCCATGCCACCTGCTCGCATACTTAAAGAGTCACCTTTTAGTCCTCGTTAACCTCCGCCCGCACTGCTGCGAACTCAATATACTGCCCACCCCAACTCCAAGCTGCCTTGGACTTGCAATCCGGAATTTTACACGCTGAGGACAAGGACTACACGACTGCCTACTCTTACTTCTATGAGACGTTCGAGAACTTGAGTTCCCAGGACGATCCGTCCGCACTTGGCGCACTCAAATACATGCTCCTTTGCAAAGTGATGCTCAACCTGGTGCATTTCCTCCGTCTGCTCTACCTGTCTAATACTGATGATATTGACATCCGCTGTATCAGTCGGAGGACGTCAACTCCCTCTTGTCAATTAAACTCGCTCTCAAATACGCGCAACTTCGCGACGTCGAAAGCATGCGCGCTGTCGCACGTGCTCATCAAACCCGTGACCTAGCCGCGTTTGAGCAGACGCTGCGCGACTATCGCGAGGAATTGTCATCAGACCCCACGATCCGATCGCACCTTGCTGCGCTATACGACACGTTGCTCGAGCAGAACCTCCTGCGCATCGTTGAGCCATATTCGGTCGTTGAGATTGAATACGTTGCAGGGCAAGTCAGGCAAGGGCGGCAAGACGTTGAAGCAAAGTACGCTACTCCTCTTCGCGTCTGTCCTGTATGAGCTGACTTGTCCCCCGCGATAGACTCTCTCAGATGATCTTAGATAAGGTTTTCCATGGAGTATTAGATCAAGGACGCGGATGTTTACTAGTATTTGATGAGGCTGAAACTAACGTATGTGTCGAACTAATTCAGTTCTGTTCACTTGCTCATGTTACCGTAGGATACGTACGGTGCTGCGATCGACACACTCGAAGAAGTAAGCAAGGTCGTGGACTCGTTGTATGCTAAGGTGGGTACATCTCAAAATGGCATTTGGCCCTTGTTGACACCTTGCGTGGAACAGTCTGTGAAGATAGCATAGCGTATGATTGTTTGAGTTTGCGTACTTTGTATATTATTCTTTCTTCCACAGCCCCGCTTGGCTCGCCGACGGCTGCAAGTTATTGTTGGACTCTCCACCGCAACTTCCCGGACAGAACCGCAATGTAATCAGACTCTCCGTAGAGCATGTCTCCATTGTCCGACCAGGAATGTTGTCATAGATCTCTGCACCCTTCATGAGCATTTGATCGACTTGTCATGCAATTTCTTTCTTATTCCAGTGATACACTGTTCTGAAAACTGACAATCTCCATCTCTGCCTCCCTCAAGTGTCCTTGTGACCTTCCATTGCTTTCTGCAGTCCCGCCAACCCTAGTCCCATAAAAACTGCTTCATCGTTAGAATAGGGGAAGGTACGACCTAACATCTGCATCAAGTAACAGTACTACTAGCTAGGATAAGGGTCTCATCTTTTCCCCTTATGACGGATAAGTTGAAGCATATTGGAAAACTGGTGATGACCATACTCCACACTGAGACACAGAACGGGGGTTTGCACACTCTTCGTGGTCCCAGTCCATAGACGAAGAGCTTGTAAGTTACATGTTTTGAGTTGGTTCCTCATGAGGAGGCGTGACCGTTCGAATCGACCATCTTGTTGTCTTCTGCCATGTTGTCTAGTTCTTTTGCCTGAGTTGACTGCAAGAACTATGCTCTTGTCGGTGATAAAGTGAGGGTTCTGGGACAATTTTCTTAAGAGATAAGTGTGCCTCAGGGAGAATTGAACATCGTAGCTCAACATTCAAAGTGGATTGATGTTGATGCGCCGCCGATGTCCCTGCAAATATCCCTACGCCGTTGTCCTAGCTGCTCGAAGTAGACTCTCGAGTAATTCTTCACACGAGATCGTAGCATAACGCTCAATCAATCATCTAGGCCGTATCATTATCCCTGCTGACATATGACTTTGTCAACCCCCCTTGATGATTCCAGCATCAAACGGGTCCAAATCCGTTAGCAAAGCATTACAAAATTAAGTAACGACGTCCATCTTTGTCGAAAACAGTCCGCGTTCCATTTTAGACTCCAAGATCCTTAACAATCGAACTAAGGAATCACCATTGAGGATCATTTCGTAACCTTGGGCCCATCCGCGCCGAATTCACAGCACCAGAGGCGGAAACGTAACGCTTGACTTTGCCTTTTATTAGCATGTCCAAAAAATCTCCGATCGGGATCTCGGCCGCCGCGGGAGGACGTGGTTCCGGGTTCGGAGGATGCACGTCCAAATCCGGCCCTAAACTCTGTTGCTGTGTCGGCTGGTGACTCGTTGTCTTAGTGGTCAACGGCCAGGCTTGTGGAAGATGTTCTTCTGGTAGGGGCGGAGGAGTCGTAGGGGGGGGAGGAGGCGTAAGGGGAGGAGGCGACGTAGGGGGCGGAGGAGGCGTAAGGGGCGGAGGAGACAGGGGCGGAGGAGGCGTAAGGGGCGCAGGAGACATAGGGGGCGGAGGAGACAGGGGCGGAGGAGGCGTAAGAGGCGGAGGATACATGGGGATATGCAGTGGCGTTGGGCTGTCGATGAGCATATCCTCTTCCCCCTGCCATAATTGGTCCACTTCTGTCCTGTCCGGACTTGGAGGCGTCTGACCCGCCATGTTTGTCGACCCCTCCTCCACTGGATTCACCCGCTTCTGCAACGTGGCTGTCCCATCTTCTGTTACATCCGCATCGATGCACCCTTCGAGTTTCTCTCGTACTGCTACAGGAGCCCCAAACGCAAAGTCGACAACTTGGTTGACGATGAAAAGGATAAGAAGGGTCCGAGTGATTAACTTGCGCTGTCGCATTTGTGTGGGGTACAGGATATAGATTGGGTGACGTCGTCAGTCACCAGTGAGTGTTCAGTCAAGACTCGGATGCTCGAGCGTTCAATTGTCAACGAAAAGTAAAGCCAAAAGTCTGGAACGAAGGAAAGAGGCTAAAAATCGAATCGTGAAAACGTGATCAATTTAAGTGAAAGAAAGGGCACACGCACTATCCAGTACCTGAAAATGTTAAGGAGAGCAAGAGCTAGAGAGCGAAAACTTGAACACCGGGAGTTTAAAAGCCTTTATTTTTTGCGTGCGTGAATGTTGTAGGCATCAGTCATTGATGGGAGTCCATCATTGATGATGATGCTCATGAATCAGGGATCAATGCCTCGATATTGATAAAATCGCATCCGAAAGTTGCGAGTTGTTATTCCGCCATCGATTGTGACGCGAAGTGCAATAATCTTCAGACTCGAAGTTTCCATGGTATTTCATTATCAAGGGGTCTTGATGTGGAGGCTGTGCGAGGGTGTTTGGCAGTTGGCATCGTGGATATTAGACCGGTGAGCCTGGGACATCTGGCGGTGCCGGTGGGCGACGCGGTACCGACAGTGCCGTACTGAATCAAGAGTCATTATTGGAGAAGATCAACCTATTCCAATCAATCGAAATAAGATATTGACCTGATCTTCTGGAATATCTGAATATGTACCCGTTCCAGTGACATCCTCAACAATTACCATACAATGCGTGGTCTTTCTCTCAATTACATGGCATTTGCAACGAATCTCACCCTATTTTGGATCGTTTTGTTTATCATCATATCATGGCGTTCTCTCTGCATGCACAAATCATTTTCATACACACTGGACTGAGCACAAACAGGCTTGAATCGGCGTGCACCACGTCTGGACAACCAAGCAAGTCAGCTGAAGCAGGAAAGGGGCGATTCTCGCTTTGCACACAGCTCTCCCTCAACGGCCTCAACTCTCGCAGGCATTCCCCTCCAGGTCGACTGGACTCGGACGTCTCGAGTCCTCCCCGTGGAAAAGGTTTGGTGCAATAACGCGAGTACGAGGAAGAGGGGAAGGGGGGAAGGTTTCTCTGGACCACCCAAGGGTTGGGGGTGGGATGCATGGGCTTCTTCTGACCTCCTCTCGTGGTTACCGTGACGATCGACAACTGCTGTGAAATTACCCTTCCTCCTAAGCCGAGGAATTGGAAATACCGCTCGTCCGTGCCCCACAACAACCGCAGCCGTGCTCAGCAGTTAAGTTACAGTAAACCTGCTTCGAGGTCCCTGTCTCAGGGACCTGTACATAGATTCCGCATCATTCCGGGACCTCGGCGTGTCGAACCCTATATTGTCATTTGTCACGTGCATGCCTGCCATTTCTTCATATTGACTGGTTAGTATTCGGACGTCGTTTGTGGCTATCTCCTTCACCAGTGCCAATAGAGCACGAGTGAGTGAGCGTCTCAAATACTGGACCAACGTGCCGCGGTGGCTACGATGAGGGAGGGAGCCGAAGACGACGTGTACGTTACGAGCTGAGTGACGTCAGTGAGGATCAGGCGGCAACGCAACAGAATGCCGGTCGCCAAAACGTTCTTCTTCAGTCTTCAGCGAGAAAAGTGGTTCTCGAACTGTGCGTTGTACACCTCCCCTTAAAAAAATTCGGGGGGTATAACCATTAAAATTTGTAGACACGGTCAAGGTCAAAAGGGTTTACATGCGGAAGCGGGCTACAACAGCCTGAGAAACCGACTTCTCATTTCAATAAGTTTATTTGACGGTCATCCGGTGAATTCCTAACCCCTATTCGCTCTCCTTGCGCCTTTGCTCCGTGAGCTCGTGCTTGGACCTTGATATATAGGAAGAGGGCTCTTCTAGAGAGCAGCGTGTCAGGGGAAAAAAACAATGGAAGCATACGCAAGTCCTTGTTTCTCTACGGGGTAAAGAGACCGGCAAGTCTCTGCGACAGTGTGACGACTATGAAACACGCCAGAAATTACCCACCACTCGAATGGCAAGGACTCGGTCACTCTTGTGTCTTGCCCCAGTCAACAATGCCACCACCTGTGCGTCGCAAGTCCCGGCAATCCTTTAACGGGCTTCTGCATACTCAAACGAATGCGTGGGGAGTGAGGAGAAAGCCTTGTTGAACGATCCCGCGAACGACCCATGGCCAGAAGCTTGTGGCTGGGGTGCGGTGCGAAACCACAAAAGAGCGGCCTCATGACAACTATTGATAACCTTGACACAATGTCCGCTCGCCCCTGTCCAAATGACGGGGGTCAACGCCAGGGGGGGGGCGGGTCGTCGTCGCGCCTGAGTAACCGACACGTCAGCTTGCTCTTCTTGGGCGCCGGGGGGGAGCTGAGCTATTCGCCGTTGTGTGCGCATGGTGACGGGTCACAGTATGACCTGTGTATCTATAGGGTTGAGAGGTATGGGCGCTGACGTCGACTATGAGTTCGAATTGCTGGAATGAAATTCAGTAAAGGGAGAGGGAGAGGGGGGTGTAAAGAGGTAGGCGGCATGAAGAAAAATAAAACCAGAGAATGCCCAAACCTGAACAAACTGGCGGACCATGGCTGGGTTGGCCTACGACGTGCCGCGGTGTTTCTTTTAAAGGGGTCGGGGTCGGGGCCCAGAATCGAAGTGTGCTTGCGTCAACAAATTATCTCCTCTTTCCCCCGTCTTTTCGACCGTCCCATCCACAGAGGGGGGTCGAGCTGAAAAACCCATCCTTTTCTTTCCCTGCGTCCTGTGAAAATCCACGAGGAGAACAAGCTCGCGTGACCATAACCCGGGTCGACTTCGTTTTACTTAATCGCCGTCTCGCTACAGAAGACACCGGCCTAGCGCAAGCGCACAAGCGACGAAAATACCGTGCGGTCGCACTTGGAAGCTTCGCCATTTGCTTGAAGCACCGAGAGGATCGAGGGCACGATAATAGCTTGTGATGGTTGAAGACAAGCCCGGGAGATAGAGCTAGAGGTCCAGGCACGCATTACGAATTGGTTCGAGGAACAACTGATCCATAATGTAGCTGACCCTCAATCCGCACAGCTGTCCATCATGTAGGATGCGTCTACTCATACCTTACCTGTTCTCTCGTAAGGGTTGAATATGGCCATTGCATCTTCCAGATTTTCAAAAGAGTTCCTTCCCCGGAGGGCTCAGTCTACAACCCTATACGGGAACCGAGGGCGGCGTCGTCCAGTAACGTTTCTGTTATCCATCCCGTTTGTGGTCGAACATGACATTATCCCCGACTTCTTCAGAAATGTAACTTCTTCATAATTGCCGGGCGGGTTTTGCCTTGAGAGTCATCAGCACCCCCCAGCAGAATTCACGTGGTTTACCTCTCAAAGGCGTCAATTGTGTCATGTCCGACAAGACTGAGGAATGAATTAATTCCGGTTCGTGGATGTTTTGTAGGAGTTTTGCAGGCGGCTAAGGGATGAGTCAGTGATTACTGCTCCCCAGACTTCTGTGTTGAAGATTCGGTGTTCAAGTTGTATGTCAATAGTCAATATAACGGTATCAAGGTCTATCTGTCCCAGCGATTAACCTTGGTCCGCATGGTCGGAGTATTGGTAGGCGTGGGCGTGGGCGTGCGATAGGGGCGGCCATTCCTGGCATACATAGTGCGTAGCCTCATTGTCTACTCTGATTTGGAAAGTGCTCACTCACGGTAGGTCAGGATGAGATAACCAAGATAAGAACCTCGACCTCAGCGGCGCAGGGCTCAGGCGCAAAGTTAATCTGCATGAATACCTTGGCTTGATGAAAATTCCAAGGTGCACCGAATCGCTGACTGTCGTCAATGCAGGCCGTGCGGCCGATTGCGAGGCAGCTTGATGTTGAGAATGGTGCTAGCTTTCCCGCGTTTCTCTGATGGCGCGGGCAGCTCTTCGCGGTGCTGTATCGGAGCGAAAAAGTCAGTTGAAGGAGAGGTACAACATATGAAATACCGATAACTCACTTTGTAGGTGGAACTGGTCTCTCGATCTCCCCTCCTTCCACGCTGGAAAACCAATAAGTCCTCATTGCGGGAACTCCGGGAATGGCCTTTCCTGTTGTAAAGTGCTTCGGAGTAAACCTATTTTGTCCTCCTAGATCGTCCTATCCCTGTCTGTCTTGATGGGGTGGCAGGGCTGTACAGCAGAAGTCACACAAACGCGGTGAAGGTGGCCACCTCGCCGCGGGCATGTGCACCGTCGTTAGGCGCCGTCTTAGGAACTCATTTACTGGTCTTGATCGATTTCGGACGTCCAGGTCTTGAAAGCGTTAGCGATTGTGCGGTCGTGTTGGCATGGACCTGTCCGGAAGCAAAGTATGGTGACGGATTCATACCAAGGAGCGGATGGATGTGGTAGACTGACGAGGACAAGCGCGCATGCTGGAGTGCACCCCTAAACTTCTGCCATTCATTCAACAATCACAAACTGGGACCCTCAATCTTAATACGCGGAGGGTTATGGTTCCCACCTGGTCCACGGGCAGTGCGGCATAGGCGTGTTTTTACTCCTACCCGACCTTTTTCTTCCCCACCTGCGCCCTTTACCCACAGCCGGTCTTCTCGAAAAAAGGCCCTATCACCATCTTATCATCGTGCGCTCACCCAACCCTCTCGTTTCTTCCATGTCTTCTTCTCCTCCGAGTCCAAACGGGCCAAACCCTCCTCCAAAGACATTCGACAACATGCGCCTACCTGCATATCGTTCCTCGTACCTGGGCCGATATCACCCATACCCCCGCACTCGTGCCCCTGCTCGTGAGGTCGTCATGGTGTGTGCTCTCCGTTTGGCAGACTACTCGAATAAGCAGTACTGACGACCCCTACTCCCCCATACAGTCTGCTGCGGAAAGTGAGCGCACCGAAGAGAACAGCACACTGGTAGCGGAGAACGCCAATCCTGTAAGTGATTTATTACTCTAGGTTCTCGCCTATTTCCTTAATCTAAGGAAGCAGGTAAATTTGACGTCAGGTCAACAATAATACGGATTGGCAGGATTCTAAATTAAGGATGTTCATTGCTCGACAAGGTGGTGGGAAATTAGGAATTATGGTACAGCAGTTTTATATGTCGATAGGGTGTCTGCTCTCTTTGACGTCGGCAGACATGATGTTATGATTGATGAATTTCTTGGATATCAAAGCAGAGGTCATTTGATGGAAAAGATTGAACAAGTTTGCTCCATGGAGGTTCAGAGATGAGCCGTCGGTGCCTGGGTATTGGGAATTCTGCCCTCGTTCAGATTATAATTATACCACTCTTTAGACTCAGCAACAATGCAATGCCACCTCCGATGAGGTTACCGCCATCGATAACTTACATCTGGCATTGTATTATACTGTCGTACGGGGCGCGATTAGTGACTCCACCAGCTGACAAAGCTTCGGGATGATCACGATCCGAACCACCGAATCTGAATACACAGCTGAATCTCTGATGGCGACGGCCATGGCTCACTTGACTTAGTAGTTGCTGATAAGCCATTGATATATTCAATCAGACCCGAAAGAATAGGGTTTGTTTTCCGAAAGCCCTGGTCCGGGCACCACCCGTTCGGGAAGAAAAACGCAAGACGAGCGAAACCCGACAGGCAGACTTGCAAGTCAAGCATACCATTGTAAGTACCTATAAGGCGAGAGGGAGAACCGAGGGAATAAAGAAAGGGCTCGCAAACGAGTTCAACTGATCGGAGATGCTCACCAGTAGTGGCCTCAGAACGACCGTATGATTGAGGAGGGCCCGGCCACGGTGGTAGCATGCATGGGCCTGACTGGACGAGTCTCTCCACGAGAGTGAATGTTACGGAAAGCGCGCTATGGATATCGGTTTAAGAGTTTGCGGCACGAGAAATCCTGTACAAAAGTTTGCTCATACAGTAAGTTACTGTACAGGCTGGCGTACGTAGGCGGAGCTGAAATCACCTGCGGCGCACTCACGGATACTCCGCGATGAACTTGCACCTCATTTTGGTCGCTTCGCCTTCAGTCGTCGGGCCATCGAATACTTCCCAGTCGAGTCGGTAGTCAGACTATACGTGGTTGTCAAAGCTGGATATGCCAAAAAGGACGGTGAGAGTTCCGCAGGTCCTCGGGAGTGCATCGTAAATCACTGGCGGTCCCCGAGCAAAGTCACTGTGGGGTGACAGTGAATTTGACAGCGAAAATGACAGCGAAATTTGAAGAGAAACGAGAGAGGTCGACCCTTTCCCACGTACCACCACTACGCTTAGGAATACCGCCTGGGCCTAGCTCGCGACTCCTATAGTATTAGAAGTGCTACAATAGTTACTCTGTCCTACAAACAAACTACGACACCCCCTTCTGACCCTCCGGGCCTAATAGGCCCTGAGGACCCACTCCGAACCCCCACCATCACCGCAAATTCACTAAGTGGCGCCACACCACAGGAGGAGGACCCTGCCGCGCAACTCCGACTCCTACGTACAATTTTTGACGGAGGTAATCCCCCGAATAACCTCCCAAAAGGTATTTTTATGTTAGACAAAGACAACGTGGACGAGGAAGCGGCCAATGAATCGATAGACACCATCCTCGAACACTACCAATCAATCTCCAACATTCTCGAAGCCGGTATTGGCACTGAATACAGCGTCATCTCAAACGAAGCCTGGCTTCGCCTTCACTGCTCTTTACTGGCACACATGATCAACGGTATTTCACGTTCCTACAAGGCTAAAGCTAACGACTCGCTCGTCAGCATCCTCTTACCACAGGAACAAGTCATACTATCTGACATACGCGAACATGCCAAGACCGTGGCGACTGCCTTCGCCAAATTCCCAATTCGAGAGAACCAATGCGACACCTGCCAGGAATGGGTGGAAAACCCTGTAATGACACCAGATGAGTACACAGCTCTCCTCCACTCTACCGACCGTTCCAGAGAAGCAATGAAAAACCATGTATGGGAACTAGTACTAAAGCAAATCGACGAACAAATGAAAGACAATGTCGCGAAGGAAACCAACTCTAGGAAGGCCCTGGTTGATGCCCAAGCGAAACTCGCTGCCGACCAATACCGTGCACAAAAGGAAGCTGAAATCAGAGCTGACACTGAACAACAGCTGGCAAACTTCACAACAGAATACTACAACAGCCGACGCAAGGCCATGACGGACATGGTCGACATCACAGTCAAAACTGAAGAGGAAGCACTCCTGCATCAACGCCGAGCCCAACTCCTCCCCCTCGCCTCCACCATCACATCCACCGCCCTTGGGGCCGCGCACCAGGCCCTCGATGAAGGCCTAGCAGCGTCCTCAACCAACACCCAAACCAATTACACGAACTCCGAGAGCCCCCAGTCGACTCCCCTTCCGGGTGAGGACAGATTGGACTCAATCATTGCACGACTCTCGGACTCCTTCCTAAACAAACTCAACGACGTGGCGACAGCGGCCAGCAACTCATCCTCAAAAATTGACCAGTTGGCAGCAGCGCTTGACATGAGACTATCTAGGCTCGAAGGGAAAACACCAGCCACAGACGCCAGGGCAGCCAGTGGTGGAGGGTTTATGACGGCTCGACAAGCCGCCTTCATTCATTCCTGCGCTACGGATAACATTGCTGACCACAACCTTTCACAGAACAACAACCAACGTACAAGGCAGGAACCCGTCCCTGTGGAGGCACGCTGGGCCCACGAACAAGAGGACGAAGAGCTGGAATACTGCGACCCCCCAATTCCCATCGATCTCGACCTCATGACCCCGGACGAGATCCTGGAGGAGATCAGTCAGATTCCAGTACCACCGGAATACCTACTCCCGATCCCAAACATAGGACCCAAGGTAGGGACGTCAACAACATCGACTGGCCCAGGTCTAGCACACATTGCGCCAATCCAACTGCAAGCACAACAGCCCGCCGGCGCAGTAATCTTGCACCCGTCCACCAACCCGGCGGCACCACCAACGGCCATCCACCCACCACCAAGACCAAACTACGCAGCAGTGGCCGCCACCTCAGGGTGGACACAGGTCCAGCCACGCTCACGCAAAGGCAAAGGTAAGAACAGGCAAGACCCACGAACGACGCCTCAAAACACACCAGCCAACAACAACCTGCCCCCCCCCAAGAACATCCGACCCGCTCCACGGCCGGAAACCCTGCGTACAGAGATCACCGTCCAACGCCCCCCAGGTAGCGTTGTGACAAGCCTTGGCGACGCATCGTTAATCTGCCGCCGGGTTCTTGCCGCACTCCGAAGTGCAAGGTCCCTAGTACCGCTCCTCTCAGGTAGGTGGGCCACTCACTCTCACAATTATGTTTACACCTTCGCGGGCGATATCCCATTCGCACGCATCACACAGGTCGCGCACATCCTCCTCCAACCTTTCCCTGGTGGGATCCTGGCCCCATGTTCGGGCTGGTCGAGAGTCATCTTTCATGGTACTCCGGTCTCGGACCCAGACAGCGATGCGATGTACACCAACGAGCAGTTAATGGAAGAGCTAGTTCGCAACCCGATCTGTTCCAAGCTCCAATACATCCTCCCACCGTCATGGGTCCGTCACCCGGACAACATTGTAAGCGCGACCTCATCCATATCATTCGCCTTCGTGGATCGGGATGGGGAGACCACCAAAACGATGAAAAAAGCCCACCTCGCCATGTTCGGTAAGCCAGTCACCTTCGCCAGATGGGTCTCCCGCCCCCCGCTCTCACAATGTGGCAGATGCCACAAGCTTGGCCACATCGCAAACCGGTGCTCAATGCCACGAGACTCGGTTCGGTGCTACAAGTGCGGCAAGGGCCACAGTGCACAGGACCACAATGTGAGCTGCCCAAGGGCCAAATCACACAGGGCCCACGGCACCTGCGACTGCGAGCCGCAATGCCTGAACTGCAATGAGAAGGGGCACTACGCCATCGACGTAATCTGCAAAGCGCGGAATGCTTTTCGCATTCCCGCGCGCGACTCCATCGACGACGACATCCCTTTTTAATGGATTCAGTCAAACTACTTTGGGTCAATGCGCGTCGCAGCAATGCAAGACTGCACGCCATCCTCAACTCCAATAAACACGCCGACTTCATATTAGTTCAAGAACCTTGGTTTGACAAGATTGGTACCACGCGCTCAGATTTCGAGCCGGAAGGTACAGACACATTCGGTACGGTAGCCAACCCACTTTGGGACATTTTTTACCCAAAATACAATCCGGGCGAGAGGTGCAAGGTAGTAGCATACCGGCGCATCTCGTCCACCTCCTTCACAGCTACAAACAGACTGGACCTGGCATCCAACTACCACACGCTCGCCATCGACATCCACACCGATGCAGAAACCTTCCGCATCTACAACATATACCACGACGCCCACACCACCGACGCAGGAAACGACCAGGACAGAGCATCGAGGGAAACCCGCATCCGATCACTCAACCACATAACCGGTCTAGAAATAGACCCGCTGGTCCCCACAGTAATAGGAGGTGACTTCAACACCCATGCCAGAACCTGGTCCCCCCCGGACGTCCGCCAATCAACGTGGGCAATTGACATCGAGGAGTGGGCGATCGCACAGGGCCTTGACCTGCTGAACTCCCCAGGCATCCCTACGCGTCGTGGCGACCGAAGACAACGCGACACCACCATTGACTTGATCTGGATCAACGAGGCAGCAATGCATGATGACACCTTCCAAGAACTAAGTATCGATTTCGCGGCTTCCCTAGGCTCCGATCACGCAGGACTCTGGCTGACGCACTACCTCCTACAGGCAGTGGATCATGCACCTCATAACAGCTGGCTCCCGCCATACATGATCCAAGATACAGCAAAGGAGGCATGGATAACCAAGTTTCGAGAAGACGCCCGCATACCGGACCATACACTCGACCCAGCAGAAGTCGAAGCTGAGTCCACACGCCTTTCCTCGTATATCGAGGAGACCTCAATCGCTACCTTCGAACAGCGCAAGGAGTACAGCCCGAGAGGAGCGCGATGGTGGAACAACGAATGCCAACAAGCTGTCGGTGCCGTCAGGAACGCGACCACCAACGAAGAAAAGAAAGCGGCCCAAAAAGCACTACGTTCCACCATCCGCACGGCTAAGAAAGATTGGGCAAATGGGCTACTGCACAACGCGACCACTGAATCCCTCTGGAAAGCGGCTCGATGGCGACACGGCCGACGCCAGCGCAACATCCCCGCCCTGATCACAGAGGAGGGACTCTCGAGCGACAGGCTGAACATGGCAACTGCGCTACGAGGCCGCTTCTTCAAAGACAATCCCCCACCAGTAGAACGGGTCTTCCCCGAGGACCCAGACCCCCTCCCACAGCGCCCATTCCAGGAAATCTCAGACGCGGAGATAGCTGAGCTACTCAGAGACACAAGCAACACCTCCGCCCCAGGAAAGAGCGGACACGGCTGGAAATTGGTGAAATGGGCATGGGAAGTGTGCCCAGAATGGTTCGTCGTCCTTTTCAACTCATGCCTTGACACAGGGATACACCCTAGAGCCTGGAAGATGGCTATGATAGCGGTGGTCCCCAAACCTGGGAAAGCTGATTACTCTCTCCCGAAGAGCTACCGACCACTGGCCCTCCTCGAATGCCTGGGCAAGCTGTTAGAAAAGGTAATAACAAAACGGATCCTGCACGATGTTGGGGCATACAATCTCGTTCCCACCAACCAATTTGGTGCCCGCCCCCACTCGTCAACGATCCACGCTGGCCTTGCACTCACACACGACATCACCACTGCACACGCCAAAGGAAGCTGTTGCGGCTCACTCCAAATAGACATCCAAGGATTTTTTGACAACATCAACCACAACAGGCTGATCCATTCCTTCCGAATCCTGGGTTTTGCCGAGGAGATCTGCCAGTGGCTGACGTCCTTCCTTTCTGAGCGACGTGTCCAACTCAGATTCAATGGGTTTGTATCCGACCCCATTGATATCGCGGTGGGATCGCCACAAGGCTCCCCAATCTCACCCATCCTCTCCAGCATATACACCGCCCCACTACTCCGTCAAGCCAACCTATGGTCCGACAGCCGCCTCTACATGTACGTAGACGACGGCAACATTATGGCCTGGGGTGCCTCGTATCACCTGGTACGTGCTCGCCTCATAACCCGATATGTTGAATGCTGTGCTTGGCTCGAAAAGGCAGGCCTCGCTATCGACAGCGGGAAGACAGAGGCGATCTTTTACAGCCTCACGAGGGCACGCCCGGACATCCATGGACTCCGGCCAGGCACTATCACGGTGCCAACAGGTGAAGGCGAGCGAACAGTAATCAACTGTTCGGACAATGTCCGATACCTGGGACTCTTCATCGACCACAAACTTTCATGGAACAGACATGTAAAGATAATGGCAACAAGAGCGCGCGGCACACTCAAGTCCATGAAGCTACTGGGCAACTCCGTTAAAGGACTCGACCATGGCAGCTGGCGACTCGCGTTCAACGCGATATGCCTCCCGGTCCTAACATATGGCTCCCCAATATGGTTCAAGCAGCAAAAACAACTGTCGAAGATACTACAGATGGTACAAGACGAGGCGGTAAGGTGGATGATGGGTGCCTTCCGAACAACACCAGCTGAGCCACTTCACCAACTGATCGCCATTCTCCCAATTCACATCCGCCTGCAGATGCTCTCCAAGACTGCGGCGCTCTCCTTACTCTCCATCCCGCACAGTTCGCAGCTAATCCAACGGCTCGGACGGCCATGGTGCAGCGCAGACGAACTTGACAATGACATCCCCCTCACTCCCCACCCGACACCTTCCACCCCGCTCACCCGACTCGCAGCACTTGTCCCCCAAGAAGCCAGACGACCATTCAACTACCACCTCAACATCCGGGCAAGACTTCCACCCCGAAATGAACGACTCCAAGCGCTTGAAGCAACCCCACGAGGTGAAGACAGGAAGCTCCTCACCGCACAAATCAAGCAGGCAGCTATGAACCGGCGCAACAAAACACTCATCTTATTCTGCCAAGGCTCCAAACCGAATGATAGAGAAGGCACCCCGACCGGGGTTGCGGTATGTATAGCTTGGCGACTGGGCAAGGAAATTGGTCGCGCGACGAAGTGTCTTGGCCCAAATGCAAGCACATCAGACGCAGCCTATGAGGCCATCCTACTGGCCACCAACTACATACGTGACCACCCACCCAATGGCGAGGATGGCCCAACGGAAATCCGGTCAACGGACGCCAAAGTCGCTAGGGAATGCCTCAGATCGGGCGCCCGCGACCATCATGACCAAATTGAGAACCTCTTCACCTCCCTCTCTGATATCCTAGACGCTCAACCAGTGCTACAGATCAACATAGGATGGCTACCGGCGGCCAAGGGATTAATCCCCCTCCGAAGACTCAAAGCCATTGCATCGGAAACGGCGCACCAAGGCCCAACTCTTCCCCCACCTCCACCAACAAAGGCCCAACTACGAAACACAGCACGACAAGAAGCAATAGATGAATGGGGAAACAATTGGAGGGCAGCCCCGCGTCTCCAACCTGCCTACCTGGCCCTCACTCACCCGCCAGATGGCAGTCTCCCCCCCTTCACCCGGGGCATCACCAAATTCCCAAGGCCCATTGTGGCCACATGTATTCGACTCCTCACGGGTCACGCATTCACCGGCGAGTACACTGCCCGTTTCCGCCCTAGTTCATTTGACCCACATCACTGCCAGTGCGGGGAACCCCTCCAAACGGCACAACATGTCATTGCAGCTTGCCCTCTACATATCGCAGCACGGAGACAATTCCTCCTGCCAGTATCGAACACCCTTTCACTCTCAACCATCTTCGGCACGGAGAAAGGAGGCGAGGCCTTAGGAAACTTTTTGGCAGTGTCACAGGCGTGCATTAGACCATGGCGGCGCGAGGCGCCGCCGGAGGAGGAGGAGGAGGAGGACTACGGATAATCACCAGGGCCGCACGGCCCAGGCCCAACTTCACCAACCACATGCCAACTCACAACACATATTCCCTACTAAAATTACCATTCCTACCAACCGGGCCTCCCTGTCGCCCGCACGCGTCTTTGTAACTACATACATGCAGCGTGTAAAAAATGCGGATTTTAAAAAAAAAAAAAAAAAAAAAACGAGAGAGGTCACGGCTATATTGTGTGGATAAATATCAGGAGTACGGAAAGATACGGAAAGATACGCGCCTTACCTCTCCTCAGAGGGAGAGTCACTCGGCTGCCAAGCTATTCGCTGATTAATGGTGTCACGGGGTCCTCGCGGAACGTCCACGGTGTTCCTTGTCCCGCTCGGGTCGGGTGATGCAATTAGTCCACCAACACTTGTAAAGGAAACTATCGATTCAAGCTACTGAGACACAGATAGGTAGTTTTTCCTACAGTACATGGAGCAAATCTATATGTTACAACAGGGGTGCAATTGATAGAAGTTTTTTCAACCAACATACGTTATCCTACAGGAAAAAGCACTCGCCACACGCATGCTGGCGCGAGGTAGTGAAGGGCTATATTGAAACAAGGGGGATAGACCAACTCCGCGAGGGAAAGGGGCTCCAGTGGGGCGGAGTATGTCCTTCATATGCCCAATACGGTTGATAAAGCGATGGTAGGACATGTAAAGGTGATCGTGAGAGTTGGCCAGGAGCTTAAGAGGTGGGAAATAAGAGAGTGGCGGATGGTGGCCTGGTCTGAAATGGCTCATGTGGCTCGTCACGTGGCAGCTGCTACTCTGGGTCGTGGGAATCGTCGTAGTGCAACTCTTCTATGCAACCGCTGGGACGAGGTTGGGAGAGGTGGAGCACTGGGTAAAAGGGCTGAACTCGCTGAAGCATAAGAGCGGTGTACTGATGGGCGAGTTGAGCTTGAAGGCATGTGGCGAGGAGGACATGGTAAGGTAGGGGGCCGAGACCCCGGGTGCCTCGCAGTGCCTGGAAGGAATTGGAACCCTCGAATGGAATGCTCCCAACTGGCGGTGGTACGACTTGAGGCTGAGAGAGTTGGCCTTGTCTAGATTGACTCTCCCGTGGTGCCCAAATTTGGCGTCGGAGCGCACGCAATACTCCACCATCCGCTGCATCTTCCTTTGGGAAGAATTTCTTGTTCTCCTTGGTATATTCACTGAGCTCTATCTCCGATTCGAAGATCGGTATATTCTCTCTGGACCCTTGGACAAGGTCGACGAGATTAACATGTTTCCTTGAGACAGCCTGGGACGAGAAATGAAAATAAATAAATAAATAATTCAAATAGTCCACGCAATGAGGAACTCACCGCACGGCATTCCTTAAGAGTGTTTGGAACTGGGTCTATTCTCAGGACATGGCAGAGCTTGTACCAATTGTTGATGTTTTTCTCGTCGGACCCCATATAGCAAGTCGAATTCCTTTTTCATAGCATCGTTGAAATCACGACGTGCAGCTTCCTTCTCTGCGCTATCAGGCTTCCACCGATATTCCTCGCAAAGCCGATTGAATTCAACAGTGGGTGAATTTTGGGGTTGATATTGGAATTTAGAATATCGAGAGAAAAATCTCTTCAGTGGCTGCTTTGATGTCTGGGTGGAAGTCGCCATTAGGTGAAACTCAAGTGCGATTTACGCAGCTTGGACTGGAACCCGACACTGCTTACTTTTCTTTTTGTGGGCATCTTCCACTCTTGAAGCTTGACGAGCCGCCACCGACTTGGACAAGGCAAGGACGAGGGGGTGGTGGTTATGTAAGTCCCTATCCGTTGAGATGCTTAGGTGGTACTGAGCTGTGGGAAAACCTTACTAACCTGGTATTTGCCTAAGCACGTGCCCTTGCTGACTCCTGCCGCCTGCCAGTGCCAGCAAACTGACGATGATCGAAGTATCTCTGCTGTATATGAACATGTTTCCTTGCGTGCGCCGCCTCTCGTACACACTACTCCAATCTTCATGTTTCAATCCTCTTCGACACTACTCCGTTAAGGCCTCTCAATCGCTGATGCCCGGCTTAACCTCCGACCATAACTCCAGCGCTAGTAGTGTATCGGAAACACCTTCCTCGCAGCCAGAATGCCAGGAGATTCGACTTCAGTATAAAATGAAGGCTTTGATCGAGGGCGAGCTAAAGGGCGCAACATACTATGTTGACCTGACCACCGAGGATGGCTTCCTTCACGCGGACCCCAGAACCGTGGAAGCCGTGATCGACAACTTGGGGACCACCTTTCAGACACTAACCTCTGGGGGCGATTCGTCCGCAACCGATCCTCGGTTCCCTGTAAATGGCTTTCCTCGCGAATCTCAATCATACGAGCCTTTAGTACATTTGCTAAACAAGATCATCGATACCGCCAATCGACACATGCCACGATCTCAGCTCAGTAAACTTCGCTTTCATCCTTTCGGGGGCGAAGTCAAAGAAACGTACGGCAGTCATAAAGGCTTAAAGTCGGACGGCGTTGGCATTATTGGCGAGCTTTCAACCGGAACGAAGAAGACTGCCAAAGGGCCTGAGTTATCTTGGGAACAAATCGAGTTTAGCGTCGAATCCAAGGCCTCAATTAGGGATATGGTCCGGCAATCCGGGACCTACGCCCGTTGTTGTCTCTTAAGCAACCAAAGGCGCTTCTTCTCCCTCGGCATTGGCTTCCACTATAAAAAATTGGAAGCATATGTCTTTGTTTTTCATCGATCTGGGCTTTCTTCATCCCATCCGCTTAAGGTTACGACACGCGAAGGTTTCAATGGTCTTGTGAGGTACATCGCCGGCATCCTATCCTTCAAAGATGAGGCCGCTTACGGCCTGGATACCACACGCACTCAAAACATGTTTCGCATCAACAACCGGTACTATGAAATTGTCCGTCTCCTTTACGTACGCGGCAGCTTGCGGGGTCGTTCCACTATTGTATACAGTTTGCAGGGTATGTACACACGCGAATTCTTAGTGCAGGACGTCACTTATTTATCGCATACCCAGCTGCCGAAGACATCCCTCAACGTGACCTGGAATCTCGGATGCTAACGTTGTCCGGAGTAGATCGTCTTCCGGACAAGCTAACTTACAAGCAGACGTATCAGGTCAAAGGACATTCTCAGGAGGGCCCACTACTCTCACAGTTTAATAGTCAATTTGGCATTGCCGATGTCATTGGTTACCACGAGTGTGGACCTGAAGATCCCCATGGTTCCACGAGGCGCCTTTTGAACGATGCAGAGTTTTGGAGAGTTTTTGAACAAGAGGACCTCCCTGAAGGTAGACGTCATGAACCTGAAGAGAGAGGGCTGCATTGCATCGCGCTCTCCGGGGAGGGAAAGGCCCTCATAAATCTTCATGATACAGATGGAGGTACGCCATCTCCGAGCGAACTTTTGGAGTCCATTCTCCATGCTATTATCGGCAAGTAGTGTTCCCTCTGCGCCTCAAGTTTTACTCACGTTTGCCGATCTAGGTCATTACAACCTATTTAATAAGGGTATCCTGCACCGGGACGTCAGCTCGGGAAACGTTTTACGGTACTCAGTGCCAGTCCGGCGCCCCGCATTGGACAAGTAATGGCTCCTCGTTTATTGCTTTTGCCAGTCTAAATATCGATATGTTCACTAGGTTCGAGTGCACAAGGAACGTGAATGACTGTCGGGGATTTCTGATTGATGGGGATCATGCGATCAAATGGCGCGAATTCTCCAGCTCACAGTCAATCACGGTATGTGGCTAGAATTGCCTTGTCTCTTCGAACCCCCTGGACTCACGCTATGCTTCTTAGGGCACGATGCCCTTCATGTCCATACGTCTTCTGAATGCCTGGCAAGGGCGGAAGACAATTACTCACACTGCCCTGGACGATCTTGAGTCATTCCTTTGGGTTCTCATTTGGGGTATTGTCCACGCTTCCAAGGACATTGAGGGAGCAAAGATTGCTAACGAAGGAATCCAGGCCATGCTCATCGCGTGGTCGGGTGATGTGATATATAATCTGTCCAAACTCACAACCGCAGAGAGCAGTTGGACGGACGCTGTCTTTGGAGATCTCATCCGAGAATGGTTGAATACATTCCGACGAGCGAGTCAAGAAAACGAGCGACTCACCGAGGACATGTCTACCGTGGATTTGGGTAGCCAAGAATGGGATGACGCATGCAACGAGCTTGAATCGTATTGTAAGGATATTTACAAGGAGGTTCTCGAGTCCGGGTTCAGATACCTTGAAGGAGTTAGGGGGTATTCTGACTGGGATAAGGTGGTAGCTGCCAATGTCCGTAGATTTGTTGGGATACGATGATACTAGTAGGCAGCGTGTGCGAGAGGGGCAGAAGGAGAACCAGTGCTCGCAAACACTACAGTGGTTAAATAGATGTTGTCGATGCTCAGGCTTGGGTATTGAATTGTACAGTAACTGGAGAGAAACGCGAGAGGCTCAAGCAATCGCAAGCCTATACAGTAGAGTACATGTGAGACGCTGGGTGCAATCTGGTGCTGGACAATGAAATTCGCTGTCTCCTGGAGGTCCGCCGGCCCCTTGGGCCCCTGGGTCCGAGTCCGTCGTCAAGCCTATGACAATAATTAGAACATGGAATGAGGAAGAGACGAGTCTGTTCCAACCGATGAGGTACTTGCTCCACAACACCTTGTTCGTCGTAAACGATGCGAGCAGTGCGGCATCGAGAATATCGGTGCGTGAAATTTTCGCACCCTCTCGTGACATATACGTGCGTACTGGCAAGGGCCGCAAGGGCTCAGCAAAGTCTTAGCGCAAATCGGGAGGAGCACGACGCCGCGAGTTGATGATGTCCGTTGAAGAGTCGGCCATATCACACGTATCTCGGACTGATGTAGGGGGCGTAGAATGCCCATCCATACAGCACCTTGTTGAATTTCGTCATGGGCTGAGAGAACCGCTTCTCCGTCCAGGTGTACATGGAAGGAGAGTATAGTTGCCCACAATGCGTCAGGATAGTGAGCGTCTGCTGAGGTCCAGGAGGCTTCCAGCGCGAGAGTATATATCCTCATTGTGGGTGTCTAGATCAGCATTTACTGTAAAGGTGCCATGCCCGCGCAGTGCATGCATTTGGCATCATTGCGGTTGTTAGATGATAAGTCTGTCAATTACGGGTCAAGAACTGCCAGTGCTGCTAGAATGATATGCAAAGCCAGGGAATTCCAGATCGTGGTACTGTCATACCAGAGACTGGCCTGTAACTACCTCTCGTAAATGATAAAAAGATATTAAGACAACTTCAAAACATACAAAGGAAAATATGTGACGTCTTCCACCAAAAATGGCTGATTTTCCTCAACTGTTGAGAGGGAAAAATAAATATTGAGACCCGTAGGTCTACCACTCTGAAACAGTGTGTCATCCTTGTGCAGGGGCCATGCGTCGTCATCGTCTGATGTTTCGACCGAGTCGTCGGCCTTGTACTCGTCCTCGCCAGCTTCAAGGCTCCCGATTGCCTGGTGTTTGGGGTCGGTCGCATTGTTCTGTGGTTCAATAAGTTTGTTATTGTGCTCAAGCTGCGACACCGCGTATTAGCATTTCGCTACACCTTTTCGACGCAGAACTTACTGAATAGTTATTACGGTCAAGGGGAATGTTGATATGAACGGTCGCTAGTGGATAAGGGAGACCATTGGGTCCATCTTTGCCGGCGTCGTGAACACGCAAGCTAGCGAATGATTCAACATAGTGAGAGCGAGCTGAGACGGCCGACCCTCATGATACGTCAGGCAGACGAGTAATATGATGCAGAGACGTGATGATAACTTGAAGTCAAAAAGTTCATGTGGTCAGCATTACGGTCTGACCAAAATAGACTTTCGATCAAAAAACACGTGACTTCCCAGAGCATTATTCTGGCTGTACGCTCAACTTTTCTGTATCGTTCCAATTTTTTCGTATGCATCCCCGAAGGGAGCAATAAACATCGGGAAGAATTTGTACTGGCAATGGGGGCGTTCAGGGAAGTACGACACTGGTCATCGATGAGACATAAAAGATCAGAAAACGGGGGCGGCAGCGAGAAAGGCAGATGCGGAGGGGCCGAAGAGTAACCGAGACATAACAAAAGATCCGGCAAAAGGAGATGAGAGCTTCATCAGGAAAATCCAAAAAAGACTTGCTGAACTTACTGGACTTGGTCAACTTATTTCTTGAATGAGCGCACCAAGTTAGTCAAGTTGCTTATTTTTTACTTGGCGAATATTAAGTAGGGACGCAAACTAAGTATCAAGACATGGTCAGTTCATGGTGCACCTTTACATCCCCCACATGCTTTAGCGATTGAGTCCAAGTCCTGCATGTCATTTGTGAACCCGGCATCACTGCTTGCTGTGACAGGAGCACTGCTGGTGGCGGGTCGCTAATGTGCCGCCGATGTCAACGCCATCGAGGTGGCGGTACCACTTGATTCACCCGGCGGTAATCGGGTGAGATACGCCATGCGGGGAAAGGGGGCGAGCTATCCACGTCCGCTTCTTCGCCTAAGGAGAGGAAGCGGCAGCAGACTCGTCATCATCGGTGTTGCTCGCTAGCAGTGGTGGAAGTCAGCGTCGTGCTTGAGCCTGAGAGAACCACCAAACAGTTTTTCGTGACAATTCTGGGTCTTCATTCCGGCCATGGGCTGGATTGGATCCCGAAAAGCAAAGGTTAGGAAAAAGGACGATTCCGTGAACTTGCAGCCGAATACAAGAAGCCATAAAAAGACGCTCCCCAGGCGCGCTTGAGAATGTAGGTCCGGATAACTGGCCGTGAAGGTTTGAGACGCGAGGTACTTGCACGACTTGCTCGTGACCCGGTCGCCGAACATCCGACTGGAGGGCAAGATTCTAAACAGTAGGGCCTGCCGATAGAGATGAAAAACCGGGCAATACCGAGAATGAGAGCGAGGGATCCGCCGCCGCCGCCCGGCTGGTTCTCCACAATGGCGATGTAGAAGGTAAGACCGGACGTAAGAGCTAGGGTGACAGGGAGAAAAAGAAACCGATGGATGAGGTGAGATGTATTGTTCCGAGGTGTGGCGGTGTAACGAAAACTCTGCGAGCGTCGAAAGAATCATGGTGACGGTTGCAACCGTACGGGGACATGTTGTCCATTGCCTGACGCCAACGTTCTAAGGCACCAGTCAAGGATTTCTCGGAATGGTTGCGGCCGCCGCCACGCTTAGAGCGGACGCGCTGAAGACCTGGGTTTTGAGTACTGTATGACCAACAACGTCGTCGAGATTTAGCTGGGCAACAAAGTACCACTTGCGGTAATTTGCATGCTGCCCGATGTAGTCCACACGAAGGGTAAGGAGTGCCTGGTTGGGGAACATTCGCAACGCACGGCTGTCGAGCAGGCGCATTGTGAAATCGAACTTGGGTGGCTATAAATTACAAGCACCGGATGGCGTGGCACGCAATATTCGAAATGCACCATATTCCGCAGTCTTTTTGAAAGCCAAACTTTTGCTGGAGGTCAAGAAATATGTCTTCTATCTCCTCCTTGGAAAGTAGGATATTATGTTCGGCTCCCCATGCAGGGTGGGGCTCACTGCCAGTGGTATACTGAGATGCGCCAAAGTCGCCGAGATTGGGTGCCGAAAAGCGCCCACCGTTGAGAGACTCTGCGGAAAGACCCAGGCGCCGGCCATAGACATCATGGTCCAAGTCGGTGTCTGGTTGGCCTGTAATCACGAGTGAGATTTAAGTGTGGGGGATATGAAGGGGGAAAGATGAACCATATGGGTCAGGATAGTCGTGATCATTCAATCCAGCGGCACTACTCTCTGAGCCGTAGTTCATGTCTGCGGGAGGGGACGGAGAAGTGGTGTGATGTGGGGGGAGCGGAATAGGAAGGACCATTGATGGTACGGAGCGAGCCATTGGCACAATCAATGGCAGACCGAAGACCATCGAGAGGGATCGTCATGAGAGAAAAGGCACGATCGGGGAGATGAGCGGCATGGATAGGCTCTAGGTCGGAACTGCTCTCAGTAGAAAGCGAGATTGTAAGGAGGGAATAAAGACGGAGATGATAAACTGTGGTGGATGGGGGTACCGGATGAGGAACGCACGGTGGTACTGGAATAACCCGATGCGGTGGAGCCGGAAGAGGAGGGAGGAGGGCTGTGGTGCTGTGTGCAATAAATCGAAAAGTACGTTCTTCGTTTTGCGTTTCCTTGGGGTTTGTTGTCGTCGTTAACGCGTTGTCAATATCAATACACCATACACGTACACGAAGGTCGAAGGTTAAATGAGACATCATCGATGCGTCATCCACGTATGAACCAAGGGGGTGGCGGGATGAAAATCGAGTACTAAGGGTAGAACTTTTTTATTTCGGCCAGGTGACCCCCCCCCCCCCCACCTTCCTAAAGTAGTATGTTGTACCCACGTATATTTGTTTTTCCAAGAATAAATAACATGGACGCATATTACTCAGCGTTGGATTCTTTCGTTCTGTTACGCTTGTTCTACGGTCTGCACCTATCTATGGCTCATGAATTCAATGTTTTTGTCCACACACCAACTTTTGGTGTATCCTGCCAGGAATCTGTCAAGCGGAACATTAAACAAGCAAGCCTTGTAGGGCTGTTCCGGCCTGGCTTGGCCCAGAAGCCTCGGCTTTGGCTCGGCCTGAGAGGGCTCCGGCTTTGAAGATCGTCTGGCCAAGCCAAAGCCATTATGTCCGGCCTGGCTCTGGCTGGGCTTGGCCCAGGCCAGGGCTTTTGTATGAAGTGTGCGATACAGCACAAGTTGACAGAATGTAACTCCTTGATCTCAGTATCGTCTACGCGTTCCATCCCGCGCGCCTCCGCACCTTGTTCAAAATCACCTTCTCCAGCTCTCCCTCGATCCTATCCTCCACTACCACATCCGCCCTCCCCGCCTTTACCTCCGTCCTTCTCTCCCAAACTACCATTGGGCTCCATGGTCTCCGCAAGGCCGCACATGCGATCCTCTGCCTTCTTCGCATCGCTCCACCAGACCTTCTACGCACCTTCGCGCACAGCAAGGACTTCATGATACGCTGCCGAGCACTGGGCTACTCATGCGCAATCTGTGGAGCTGTCGCACTTGTGGAACGGGATGGAATGTCTCTTCGACCCCGGAAAACTGCACTTTAAGGTTAGAGAACGGGAATGGGACGCAAGAGGTGAAGACGATGCGGCCGGGCGATGAGGCGGCGCCAGAGCAAGGCGGCGATGATGCTGATGTGCGACTGCACACACATGAGAGGGAAGAGAAGAGAGAAGAGACGATGATGATGGCATTCCGGGCACTAGACAGGGAGCTTAAGTACATACAGGACTCTTTGTATCTACACATCAGGTATAGTAGCATCAGGAAAAGTGTCAGTACTTTGTCTTTTCAAATTTGTCTTTTCTTGTCCTTTTTGTCCTTTGTCTTTTATAAAGCAGCTTTTACTTTTACTTTCTGTACTTAAAAATCTTTTACTTTTTACTCTGACTTTTTTAAACACAGAATGACTTTTTTAAACACAAAATGACTTTTTTAAACACAGAACGACTTTTTTGAAGACAGTATGACTTTTTTTAAACACAGAATGACTTTTTTAAACATAGAATGACTTTCTGGAATGTATAGTTACTTTTTAGTGACTTTTTAAAACATATAATGACTTTCAGGAGACATTTCCAAACACATAATGACTTTTGAAACTTATGATGACTTTTCAGATGACTTCACACACCTCAACCTGTTACTTGTTTCCATGCACGCGGACTATCTACATACACACTCTCATAACTACATTACATAATAGGAAGACAGAGACCCAGCTCTGGCGCTAGGGGCGCCCCACCGCCGACACGCGGGAACCTCAGAAGAGCATTAGGGTATGGGAAGCCAGGCTGTAACCGGCTCCTGGGACGAGGCTAGCTTGTACGCCTCGTGGACCGGGGTAAGTTCCTGAACCGGGCTAGTACTGTATGGATTGATCGGATCACCTGTCATTGATGCGTGTAGAGCCTCGTTGTGATGTGGATGGACAGAAGGCCGGCATCGTGTTGTTTCAGATTGCTGTGCCCCTTGTGTTTGGTTTCTAATACTTTGTATGCGTTTGTAGTCTCCTTAGGGTACTTAAGGGGGATCAGCTTGGCCAGATAGCGGCAAGTTGAGTCTCCTGTCTAAATAACAGAAGTCTCTTCCCTTCCTATTCAAAGCAGGGTCTTATCGACGTACTGATAAGGCGGGAACCTGCTACTCTACTGTCCTCTAAGTCGCAGCAAAGGCTTAGCTTATGACACAGCGTCCACAGAAGGACTCAGTACGACCACCCAAGTACGCCTTCTGTCAAGAGGTGTTTCCAGACTTAGTGCACAAAGGAGGACGCTGCACGTGCTTCGACACGCCACAGCCCAAAGAGAAGACGACCACCACAGACGCAACTGAGCTCTAATCGTCTCGTCCATACCGGCGGTGACATTAGACTCAACTTTGTTAAAACTACGGCTAGCAGCAGCAGGAACGACGAAGACATCAATCGCCCAGAACACCTAACGAGAGAACAGCTGATTATCACAAGGCCCAACTCGAGAATCAGAAGACTCGAAACGAACGACCTGGCTAACAAGAAAGGAAAGGCCATCCAACTATTCTGCAGGAGCGACGACCTACAGATCAAAGACGCGGGACCAGTGACCCTATACAACGGAGTGTGGCATCGCATCCTACCAGGAGCGACCAGAAAAGACTTCGTGCTCAGACAACCCGAACCCAGCATACACAACTTCGACATCAGCATTGAAACTAGCGACGCAACCACCCCAAGTATCGTAGTGGAAGAACCGACCAAAGAAAAAGGGCCGGCCAGAGAGAAACCAAGCAGAGACTCCTCAGACGAAGAGGACAATCAAATAGACGAACAGATCCGTCGAAGCCCGATCCAAGGAAGCACATCCTTCGCACAAGTAGTAGCGACGAAGCAGAAACCCCGAACCGTGCAAACAACCCTAAAACAACCCCAAAAGACAACCGCAATGGCAACCCAAACTACCACCCAAACCACCACAACCGCAACAACCGCCGCCCAAGCCAATGTCACCAAAGCCTTCCAGAAAGCCCTCCAACGCGCCCCTCCACCAGGAGGCGGTGGAGGAGGAGGCGGCGGAGGAGGCGGCGGAGGAGGAGGCGGTGGAGGAGGCGGTGGAGGAGGAGGCGGCGGAGGAGCAGGACCGAACCCGCTCCAACCAGTGGCTGTAGCACAAGATGTGCGAGCAATGGGCAAACTCCCGGAGACATTCGATGGCGACAGGACCAAAGCCGACGACTTCATTGAAGAAGTAAAAGGATACCTACGCCTCAACGCAGACGTGAGCGGCTTCAACTCCCCCATGAAAAAGATCGCCTTCACCCTCACTAGGGTTGCCGCAGTTCGGTTCAGAACCAAAGTTCGAACCTGAACTTTTCCGAACCTGACCGAAGTTCGGTCCGAGGTTCGATGGCTGTGCCGAACTGGACCACAAGTCCGGTTCAGCGTTCGAGAAAGGCAGAACCACCTTGAACCTGGTTCAAACCGAACTTTTAATTTCTTATACTCTCGTCCGATTTGGTGCTGGCAATCAAAATCGACACTGTCCACAACCTTAGCTCCGAGCCTAACAAGCCTACTAACAGCATCGCGCATAGCAAGTTTCTCACGCGCACTGAGCGGTCGCAGTATCACACATCGTGGCAAGTTGTTTTTCTATTCTCTTTTCTCTTTTGTTTCCTGTGACCTCGCACTCAACCACTAAGTGCTCATTTCTCAGCCACCACTGCTTCGTCTCAACCACCCACACAAGACAAGGGGCAAACGACGACTCGAGTATTGAAGCCCTGGAATGCACGCATATACAGCACGCACGCGCAGTGCGAGGCAGTAGTGTGCCTGGAGCACATGTGAAGTTGACAAGGCAGACGGGGCGGACGATATGGATGTAGATGTAGGCGATGTGTGGTGGTGATCACGATGCCACCTCTGCAACTCTGGGACCATAGTAGTAGCTGCAACAACAGTACTATCATCACTTCTTGCACTGTGCCAACTTGTCACAAGTCAGGTCTTGGCATGGGCCTGGGCAACTTTGGTGGTCTGCAGGGTGGCATTCGCAGATCGGCGCCATGTAACGGTCCAGGGTGCTCCAGTGGACACGAGTAATACACCCATTCCGGAAATTCTTGTCTCACATGTTTTGTGGCGGTTCGAAAATCATGAAAAAGTTGAAAATTCGAGAATACTAGAAATTACTCTACACAAGAGGAGTATGATAGCCGTGCCGGGGAAGGGCCCATTGATGGGTACAATGGTGATGGGCAATCCTGATGCCAACTGGATTATCGTCGTTGGAAGGTGAGTGGCATGAGTTGGAGACAAAGCGTGAGCGTGCGAAGAAACGGAGAAAGATTGAAGGAGGCGCAGTGCAGTGAGGTAGTGGGGGTTTCATTCATTCATGCATTGTATAGTATATACAAGCATCGTTACTTGCATTTCTCTAGGCTACCAATTACATGCTGATTTACAGTCTGCTAAGATTACATGTGAATGGCCGTCGAGCGTACAAGCCCATTCTTAGATCGACATCGGCCGCGACGTTGCCAATGTTGTATTGGATGTCCAACATGTCGAAAGAACGGGACACCAGGGAGATAGCACCTGGGCTAAGTGTTGTACAAGTGTTTCGACCTCGATTCGACATCAATGAACAAAAATAATTGTTTGCATGGCAATACTCACATGCGCAGCGGTCATTCTGATCTGCTGGTCCCATCGTTTGGTGAACAATGAACCAGTGTCTTCCGTATCCTGGTTTACATCCCCCAGTCCACCGGCCTTCCCTTGTGCGTCATTCTCTTCTCGTGCCGCTTCAAACCAGATTAATTTGTCAACTTGGTCGATGTGTTCCTTGGGGCGGCCTTGTTCGATCATCTTGCGCGCCATTGTCTCCGCGGCCCCAGGTGTGAGATCTAATAACGCACCAAGACCGCTAAAGGAAATGTTGTTGTATATCCGCGAGCTCGCAAGAACATTGTGCTCCATTACCGCTCGATCAAGGACGGTCGTTGGCCCTGTACGCGTGCTGGCGCCATCGACGAGATCACCATCTTCGAGCGTCGACGATAGCCTGTCGTTCGTAGAGAGCGCAATCTGAGCTAGTCGTCCGACCTCCTGCTGAGCCTGCCCCTGCCGAGTCTGTGTTTGTACTGCTAGAAGGCCAGGGTCCTGGAACATCGCTGTAAGTGTGGTATTGCAGTTTGACGGCTGCTGTCTCTGCGTGTGCTTCTGCTTCGAGGAATGGTCCTCTGGGCTCTGCGCGCTCGGGGAATGTGGTGGAGAGGAAGGAGGCGAGTGGGTGCGAGAAGAGGGTGTCTACTTCGGGGGCGTTCAGCACTGGCTGGTTGGGAGGCGTGGGTATTGACATTGTGGGAGCAACAACGATGACGGAGGAATAGACATAGACTGACCTTGAGGGTGTTGTCGAGAATGAGTACGACTACGCTGTGCATTTCATAGGTGATGTTGTTGTTGTGTGAGTGAGGCACGCTGTGAATATGGGAAGGGCGGAGGAGAGTACTGTACGCACGGAGTCACGAGTACCTCGTTTCCGGCGAGAAAGGGGTCGAGGATGCAAAGGAGTGGCAGTTTGTCTTTGTCTTGAGGAAGACCAATCTGTGCACGCACCATGCACAGTGTTTCAGCACAGAATTCCAGCGCAATGAAAGGTAGGAGAGAAAGAGGACCTCCTCAAACACTTCCCGTCTCTTGAAGGTCAACTGTGTTACAATCAAACGACGAACAGGGAGGACAGGACGCGTCAGGACGTACCGCGGTATCCTCAATCGTCTTGCCGTCGTCGTCGATCCTTCCCCCTGGGAGTGCGGTGTCACCAGCATATGAGCTGAGCGTCTTTGCTCGTCTGTCAAGTTCAAGTATAGCAGTCGGTTCCATTCCAGGCTGCTACTGACGCCTTACTGGCTAAGTAGAACATAAAGATTGCCCGCTCGTCCTACGAACAGTGCTACGAGCACTGCGGCGCTATGGGCACGGGGGTATGGCGGGGCTGGACGCTTTGTACGATGCGTTGAGAGGTTGCGGAGGCAGGAAGACGAGTTGATCGGCCGTGTAGTTTGAGGTCATGTTGTGAAGCCAATCGGCGTGATATGTGTCGTCTCGCTTGGCAGCAATTCTCTTGAGGCATTTGTAGGTGAGTCCGAGATCCTTTAAGTTTTAGTGCAGAGCGGTTGTTGATATGGGTTGGTCGTGGTAGATGGCAAGCCATGCGCAAAAACGCTGATCTCCGAGACTCCAGCAAAGAGTCGATGGATGACACGATCTGCAGAATTGTCAGTATACATGTTGCTGGGAGAGTGAGAAGGTACACACAGGTCGCATGGTAGGCTGAGCTGTGAGTTCATCCTGAAAAATGGAAATGCTCAAGTAATTTCGGTCCGAACTTTTGCTGAACCTGAACTGGACCCTTCCGAACCTGAACCGATGGTCCAGTTCAAGGTTCAGGTAATTCCCTGAACCGAACCTGAAGTTCGGTCCGAGGTTCAGCAAAATTGTTGAAGAACCGGACTGAACCGGACTTCGGCAACCCTAACCCTCACCCACATGAAAGGAGAAGACGTCATGGGATGGACCAGAGATATAGGAGCTATGCTCGATGCGCTAGACCCCGTCGCCGACAACATCCCCATGCTATGGGACCAGTTCCTAACGGAATTCGCAGCCCAGTACCTCGACTCGGCCAAAGAAGACCGAGCCTGCACCGCCCTGCAAAATCTGGCCATGAAACCAGGAGAAATAGACCTATACATATCAAAATTCGAAGAGCTAGCCCGCAGAGCTGGCTACACCGTGGGAGACAACGCAACGACCCGACTCTTCTTGCTCGGTCTCACCCCTAAAACGATGACGGATGTCATGGCCAGCCCACCAGTAAGGGGATACGAAGCCATAAAACAAAGAGCCATCGAAAGCACCATCGCCCAGAGGACCATCCGCGACCTACTCGCGATACGACACGACCCAACCAAAGCGGACAATAGAGCAAACTTCCCCTTCCAGCAAAACAGGGGACAACGACGCCCCTTCTTCCAAAAACCAGCAAACCCACAACCATACCGGCAATAGGGTTGCCGCAGTTCGGTTCAGAACCAAAGTTCGAACCTGAACTTTTCCGAACCTGACCGAAGTTCGGTCCAAGGTTCGATGGCTGTGCCGAACCGGACCACAAGTCCGGTTCTGCGTTCGAGAAAGGCAGAACCGCCTTGAACCCGGTTCAAACCGAACTTTTAACTTCTCATGACTCTCATCCAATTTGGTGCTGGCAATGATCACAGTCTCACTGGCCTTCATGCTCATAATAGAAAGATGAAAGGAAGACTTTTTTGAGAGACCTAGAGAAGAGTCAGCAGCGATGCAGCGATCAGATCCGTGTGTTGGCTCGGCGGTTCGGATCAGTGTGAGGCGTGAGGCTTCATCGGGTGGGCGGCAAGGATGCAAAAGACAGGCAGAAGGGGAGGGGAAAGCGTATGCCGTCCTGAGACGGCGAGCACACAGAGAAGAAGAGATAGAAATGAGAGCTAAGATTCAAGGACCCGCGTGGTCGCTCTCTCCTTGACTAGCAAGGAGGCTGCTTAAATACATCATGAGTGCTACAGTACTAGAGGTCCGTGTCCGGCGAAAGTGATGTCCGGACAACTGTATGAAATATGTCAAAATGTCAAATAAGTGGTCAATAGCTAGGATACAGGGCTAAGGAATAAATTCGAGCGATGCACTCCCGGCGTGTGGTTTCGGCTAGCGTCGATCTTCGTCGTCCAAAGGCCGAAAGGGGAGGGCGAAACCGGAGCGAAAAGGGTGAGGAAGGGCTTTTGATTGCAGGAAAGCATCATATCCACTCGCTGTTGTCTTGCACCAGAGGTCGAGGGAGAGGTGATGAGCGTGAAGCGATAATAAAAAGGGAGTGTGTGAAGTGATGATAGACAAGCGTGTGAAACTGTACAGTTGTGGCTGGGCGCTCCGGTGTGGGCTGTTCCGTTGCTCTGTTCTGCACAGGGCGCTTGGACGGTGCACGCGCAGCCGCACTGCACACCTTACAAAATCAAAATTGATACTGCCCACAAACCTTCAAAAGCCACTGAACTTACTAAGCCCCACATCTCCCCTCTCACACCAAGCCCGCCGGCCTCAGCGCCCACAACCTTAGCTCTGAGCCTAATGAGCCTACTAACAGCATCGCGCATAGCAAGTTTCTCGCACGCACACAAATACACGCCCAATTTCGAGCATATGACATGGAAGGACACGGTCGTCATGGATGAGGTGCACTCGAGGCGCAGTGTCGACGCACTTGGGGTGCATGCCCACATCATTCGGCTCCGATCAACACTCATCTTTTTTTCATTCCCTTTTGATTCCTGCTCGCGCTCATCGTCCTCACACATCAAATGCGACTTGCCCTATGCACTCGCGCCCTCACTTAGTAGCTTTACCTTTGTACCTGTTTCACTTTCCTTTTCATCCTTTGTCCTTTCGTCCTCGGCATGCTTCACTCTGATCATACTATACCTCCTGATGTGTACATACAAAGAGTCCTGTATGTACTTAAGTCCCCTGTCTAGTGCCCGGAATGTTATTGCCATCGTCTCCAGCTCCTTCTTCCTCCTCTCGTGTGAGTGCAGCTGCACATCAGCCCCATCGCCGTCTTGTTCTGGTGCCGCCTCATCGCCCGGCCGTGTCGTCTTCACCTCTCGCGCCCCATTCCCGTTCGCTAAGGATCTCCGAGACTCGGGCAAAGAGTTGATGGATGATATCATGATATGATCTGCAGAATCGTCAGTATACACGTTGCAGTGCTGGGAGAGTGAGAAGGTACACACACGACGCGTGGTAGGCTGAGCTGCGATGAGCAAGAGTTCATCCTGAAAATACTTGAGTAACTTCGGTCCGAACCTTGCTGAACCTGAACTGGACCGTCCCGAACCTGAACCGATGGTCCAGTTCAAGGTTCAGGAAATTCCCTGAACCGAACCTGAAGTTCAGTTCAAGGTTCAGCAAAATACCTGAAGAACCGGACTGAACCGGACTTCGGCAACCCTAACCGGCAACCATACCACTCGTCAAACGCCCCGAGATGGATGAACAACCAAGCCGTGCCTAGTGTTTCGGCAGCTCCAGCTAAAGCTTGGCTAAAGCCGGCGCCTGAGTCGGCTAAAATGCTAGCCGAGCCGCGCCGCATGTCACCGAGCTGACCTTTTTAGTCGACTTGGGAAAATCGGCGCAAGCCATTGAAAGCCGGCGCAAGCCGGCTCCACGTCACCCGTTGCCATTATGAGCACCCCCCCCCCCTCAAACGCTTCTCTACCGCCTGGGACTCCTGTTCACACACGGAGCACCACCACTGACAGGTATATCGACAGATATGAAGATAGAACTTCAATTTTTTCCCGTCTTGCAACTGAAATGAGCCCTTTTTTCGTTGGACCGATAAGCGCGGAAGCCTTTTTGAATCGTTTCCTACCCCCTCCCTCGGATCCCTCCTCTGTTCCCCAATTCCCCACGGGATTGTTCGACGATTTCATTAAATCGCTCTCACAAACGGAGAGTGCATCGTATGATAAATTTGTGAGTTCTGACCCACGTCGCCCACCGCACTTGTTCTGTGACTAATCCTACCCTTTTAGATTGAAGCCATTTCTCCGCATGTCCCAAGTTTAATCATAGTCAACACATCCCGTTCCTCAGACAAAGCACCGTGTGGCAAATTCCATCTCAAACTGAAGCCCGACTGCTCGGTATATATGCATGGGAAAAGGACAAAAGATGATCTCGACCTCTCTCGCGTGGATTTTGTCATCGAGATGAAATCGGAGGCGGACCCATTTGTCCTCAAAGTTCCGTCTAACCCCAGGGACCACACTTCCAACAGCGGCGACGACTTAAACTCCTTCCTACACCTGACATCTGGTTCACGATCAAATCTAGGCCAGATCACGGCGTATGCCACGGCGATAATGAGCGCTCAGTACCGCACACATACATTCTCGGTTCTCATTATGAAAGACTATGCAAGACTCATTCGATGGGACCGTAGTGGTGCAGTCGTCACCGAACCGATATATTACAATTCGCAACCACACCTTTTCGACTTTCTCGTCCGCTATGGTATCGCAGATTCCGAAGTTCGCGGCCATGATTCTACGGTTCACTCATCATCCACCCCGGAAGAAATTGCACTTGCCAGAGCCATCGTCCCTGAACTGAAAGACGTGGAGTCGTTTCTAGTCCTAACCATACCAGATGATTCAGATCGACCGTCAGAGCGCCGATATATCATCTCCAGCCCAGAACCTCGACCGGATATCCCCGTAGGTCGGTGGACTCAGTCGTTATTCGCCTTGGATGTCAAAGAAAGGCGTCGTGTCCTCGTCAAGGACTCTTGGCGTGTCCTTTTGAAGGACATCAAACCAGAAGGGGAGCTCTATGATCTGCTCCATCGGGGAAAAGTTGACAACATTCCTTCCTGCTTATCGGCTGGTGATGTTGGCGCCGACATCTATCACCAAACTCAAACTCACAAAGTCGGCAACGACATGAATTATAAACTAACTCCTCATCGGCACTACCGTATTGTCCTAGGTACCATAGGGAGGAAGTTGGAGGAATTCAAATGTACTCGGGAGTTTGTAAATGCAATGTATGCTGCCCTGAAAGGTGAGATGACTATTTTCTTAGCAGTTTGTCTATGTAACCTGATTCACATTGTAGCTCACAAAGCTGCTCATGACATTGGGATCCTTCATCGAGACATTAGTCCAGGAAATATCTTGATCGCCTGCGACGATGAATTGGACCATAATGACCCGCATGAATCGAAGATTCAGGGCGGATTACTCATCGATTGGGATCTCTCCAAGGTGATCGACCGAGATGACGAACACAGTGGCAGTACCGCACGCCAGCAAACACGCACTGTAAGTTATTACATGACCCAGTATTCCCGACTCCTGACATATCTTTCCGCCAGGGAACCTGGCAGTTTATGGCTGCTGAGCTTATCGAACGCCCCAAGATCCGCCACACATTCAGTCATGACCTTGAATCATTTTTCTGGGTTCTTATGTGGATTGTTGTGACACGGGTGCCAACTACCTGGGATGAGAGCGCACGCTCAATTTTCATCAACGGGGTGATGAACCCAAAGGTATATTCTAACATCGGAAGCACAGAGAAGTCGACGTGGCTGAAAGCAGGTAATCCGCTGAGGGAGAAAGGATTTCGAATTCGCGACAATCCTATCCTTCACGAGCTTGCGATGGAATTGTATGATTCTGTCGCCGGCCAATATCGTCCACGGCCATCAGACCAAGCGCCGCCTACAAAGCTCAACCCCTACATACTCTCTGGTCGTAGTCTACGCAAGAATCCAGAGGAAGAAGACAAGAATTATGAAATAGGGTTGACGTTTTTGAAGGATTATGACACCCTGCTCAAGCAATTCGAGCAGGCCCTTAACGCCGAGTGGCCCTCCAATGACAAGGCCAGTCCTCAGAGTATTGCACGATCGAATGCTTCGATCCACTTCTATTCCCAATCACAATCCAAGCGGTCGAGGCCTGTAGCGGATGAGGGGGGTCCCTTTAATAAGGTGTCTGGGAGCAAGCGGCGGCAGGGTTAGCAGTGGTTACTATGTTTCTCTCGTGTTTGTTCTGTACGTAAGTTACTGCCTAATGTGCCGTTCAGTATGATGTGATCCGATCCAATCCGATCTGGGTATTTCTGAGTCATGAATCGCGTGATTCAATTGAACGTACGCGACTCAATTTGAACGTACGGTGACTCGACTGACATCGTGGCATGTGCACGCCCATTCACCCTTCTTACTTCCCAAGGTCCTCATCTTGTCTTTGTTATTCCGTTCACTTTCACTCAGTATCCAAAAAAGAATGCTGTATTTAGCGCCAAGATTACAAGTCTACAACACCACATTTTCACTTTGAGTCGTTCGCCCAATGCTTGGTGACAGACCCGCAATCCAACGTCAATGTCATGGACGTAATCTATTTGGTCATTTTGGTCATTTCCCGTGGAGTGCCTGTGGGTAGCGCAAGTCTCGGCCCACAAGCAATACACTGGCCTTCGGGATTTTAGGCCATAAATCCCCCGTTCTCTCGATTCCCCATTTCTCTTGAATCCCCCGTTCTCACTGATCCTTCGTTTTCTCTTCGTGCCATGGCTCCGTGCAAGACAGAACAGCCCCTTGAACCGTCATCAGTAGCTGCACCTGTGGCTGTGGGACGAGCCAATGCCAAGGATGCTTCTCGTTGTTCGAGTGCATGTCCCGTTGGCTCGTCTCTGACTCAACCAAAGGTGACTTTCCTGGGCTCTCTACGTACCTTGAGTCTTGAGACTTACTGGTTAATCCAAGGCAACTACCACCCAACTCGACGCAGTCGCCAATGCCAAAGAATTCGACTTGCAGGGGAAAGACGGTGACGACGAGATATCCGACACATCTGGTCCTCCAAATCCCTTGTCTGAGCTAGAGCCTCAGAACACGGGTTCCCAACAAGCTGACCCCCTCAATGGGCCCGTTGACGTGATTGCAACCCTCGATCTCCTGTACTTCTTCACTGGTATTGAACAACCCACTCAAGGCGGCCCAATAATTTTGAAGCAAGGTCCGCCTCCACCTAAAGTCTGCAAGCTATGCTCGTATGTACAGACTTTCTGATATCCATTCTGCTTTCTTATGACAAACAGCGAGAAATATGGATTCGATAAGTCTATGCTCCCCGGTGTAGCCAGATATATCTACGGGCCAACCACCGCAAACACGAATCTCCGAAGGCATCTCTACCAAGCACACGCTGAGGAGTACGACAAAGCGGTCTTGGAGTATAAATGGACATATAAGCTATCGAGCGAAGTTGGCAATGCATCCACCCACGCTGCTCGAGCATCTCGTAGTTGCAGATGATCAGGTGAGTCCCGACGCTCAGTTAATTCAAGACGGTCCTTGACAACGAGTGGCCCTCCAGTGACAAGGCCAGCTCTCAGCATATTCTGCCATGTAAATATGGTTTGCATCACCCATTCCGGTTCCAAGCGGTCGAGGTCTGTGGCCGAAGAGAAGGCTTTTTATATGGTGTCGGCGAGCAAGCGGCAGGGTTAGCAGTGGTGCAGTGGTATAGCAGTGGTACTGTTGCATCTCTCACGTTTGTACTGTATGTGCGGCGTGCGTTGCCTGTCTGTCCAGTGTGATGTGATCCGATCCGAGTATTCTGAGTCATGAATCTGATTCACATGAACGTACGCGACTCAATTGAACGTACACGATCTAACCGATAACGGTTGACAAGACTGACATCGTGGCATGTGCACGTGCACTCCCTTCGCTGCTTGCGGCTCACCCATTCACTGCCCATCTTACTTCCCAAGGTCCTCATCTCGTCTTAGTTATCCTGTTCACTTGCACTCACTTTGGGTTTAGCGACCGTCAGAACGCCATCAAAGTATCGTTCCCAGGCCCAGCGGTTCGGCGCTTGCACAGTGCACACATTTTGATTTTGAGTCGCTCGCCCAATGCTTGCCGACGGACCCGCAATTCAACGTCAATGTCATGGACGTAATCTATTTGGTTATTTTGGTCATTTTCCGTGGAGTGCCCGTGGGTAGCACAAGTCTCGGCCCACAAGCAATGCACTGGCGTCACAAATCCCCTGTTCTCTCGATTCCCCATTTCTCTTGAATCCCCCGTTCTCACTGATCCTTTGGTTTCTCTTCGTGCCATGGCTCCATGCAAGACAAAACAGCCCCTTGAACCGTCATCAGTAGCTGCACCTGTGGCTGTGGGACGAGTCAATGCCAAGGGTGGTTCTCGTCGCCCGAGCGCACGTCCCGTTGGCTCGTCTCAGACCCGATCAAAGGTGATTTTTCTGGGCCCTCTATGTACCTTTAGTCTTGAGAGACTCACCAGTTAATCTAGGCAACTACCACCCAACTCGACGCAGTCGTCAGTGCCGAAGAATTCGACTTGCAGGGGATAGACGATGACGACGAGATATCTGACATATCTGGTCCTCCAAATCCCTCGCCTAAGCTAGAGCCTCAGAGAACGAGTCCCCAACAAGCTGACGCCCTCAATAGACCAGTTAAATCAAATGTAGCCCTCGATCTTGTGCACTTCTTCACTGGCATGGGTCGTACTAGAGGCAAGCGTTCTTCGAACGGAGAAACGCCTCCACCTAAAATCTGCAAGCTATGCTCGTACGTACGGACTTTCGAATATCTATTCTGTTTCTTACAACAAGCAGCGAGATATATGGCACCGATAAGTCTACGCTCCCCGATGGTTGTAGCTAATTATATCTACGGGCCAAATACCGGAAACACGAATCTTCGACGGCATCTCCGCCAAATACACGCTGAGGAGTACGATGGCGCTGTTTTACAGCACAAGTGGTCATATAAGCTATCGAGCGAATGGGCGATCCATCTACCCACGATGCTCGCAACAAACGCGACCCCGAGCTCCCATCATTTTCACCAGAGGCGTTCCTGGAGCATCTCGTTCGCTTCGTAGTTGCAGATGATCAGGTGAGTCCCGACGATCTCGCGTGCTTTCACACTCTCACTAGTCTTCAGTCGATTCGTGTTGTAGAATGCCCCGAGTTTCGACAGATGTGTATGGTTCTTTGCAAGACTCTCGTTGACGCCGACATCCCTCGCCGCGATAAGATGAGGGAAGCAGTCATCAGTGAATGGCGGAATTCATTCGAACGGTTGAAATCGGACCTTTCTGTGGGTATAGTCATTTTGTCTTTCCGCTTTGTCAACTGTCTTCGGTCATAGAAATCCTGCGGGCGGATCAGTTTCACTTCAGACGTCTGGTCAAACGCGAACCTAGAGGCCTACTTAGCGTTGACCGCACACTGGATCTCAAGTGACGAGTCAAGTGGACGCCTCGCACTTAATGCTGCACTTATCGGCTTTCATCGCCTCAAGAAGAAACACACAGGCGTCAATATAGCGAAGAATATCTACACCTACTTGATCGAGCTAATGTTACACTCAAGGTATGTATTTCATATGATATCTATTCGCACGTTTGCCTTACTCTTTGTAGATCGGCCACTTTACGCTCGACAACGCCGAGAACAACGCTGTAGCCATGGAAGAGCTAGAGTCTCTGCTCGCCGAACGTGAGGCGTTCGCCACAGCTGACTTCGATCACCTTAAACATCGCGTCCGGTGTTACGCACACATCATTAACATCTGTTCGTCTCACGTCATTTCATCGATGACGTCTGTTTCAAAGGGGTATCTCTCCGAGCTCAAAGTTGCCGTCGATTCAAACCACATAGATTGCGATGACTCCGAGGATGAATTGGATGGTGGTGACATTGATATTGGTGATCACCATATTGACGAGTTGAAGCTGGGTGATTGCTACGATGACCATTCTAACCTTAAGGAATGGGTTGCGGGTATCAAGCGCGATCCCTCAGGCGTGCTCGCAGAATTATTCGTCTTTTACGCTCTTCGGACCAACGCAGGGAAGGCTTTCGTAAGTTATCC